>NW_022983991.1:0-46200 GCF_010724455.1 Aspergillus lentulus | reverse complement strand
AGACAGAGTCTATAGAGGTACTTTCTCCAATTTTCTCCAACTCATAGTAAACGGATCGAGTTTTTCACGACTCATAAAGCCGATACGATAACCTGTGCGTCATTTGTTGTTATATCACTTGAAGCTTGTCCCACTGTCAACTTCTAGAGGTGTATGGCGCAGGAAACCAGGCAACATCTCAGCAGTGTGCAGCCCATCAAGTGATTTAATATCTACGACGTCCTTTATAATACAACCATGGACAGGGAGCCCGAAAAGGACACTCGCAACCAAGAAGTGGAATATCTATACCTAGAATTGGACACGCCTCTGCCGACACCGTTCATCACATCACCTCCGGGACCAGGCCAGTCACCCGCCCCAGAATGTCCGGATCTCAAGAAGTATTCCAATCCATTTTTGTGGCCGAAATGGCGCAAGTCCATGATGACATGGATCTCCTGTGCAGTTACAGCATTGGCAGGTTACTCAGCTGGCGAAATCAGTCCGTCGTCGGCTGAACTGACCAAGGAATGGGGGATTAGCCAGGTTGTCTATAACCTGGGCATCACTGTGTTCTGCGTTGGATTTGCGTTGGCGCCGATGGTGCTGGCTCCGTTTTCAGAAATCAACGGAAGGAGGCCAATCTTCATTGCTAGTGGAATTGTCTTTGTTGGTATGGTACTTCTCAGGAATGACGGGCAAAGGTTCTCGATGCTAATCTGCGTTCAAAGCATGCATCATTGCCTGTGGAGGCACTCACTCTTTTGGAGGAATGCTTGTTGCACGATTCTTCCAGGGCGCAGGCGGATGTATGTCAATCCTCTCATAAACACTCCTGTTATCGCAGCTTACTGACAGCTGCAGCGACATTCTCAACCATGGTGGGAGGTGTGATCAGCGATATTTACCATGCGGAAGACCGGAATACTCCCATGGCGCTGTTCTCTGGTGCTGCTCTTTTCGGTACTGGACTGGCCCCGATGATTGCTGGCGCCGTTGTGCAGCACACCACATGGCGATGGGTCTGGTACTCTCATGCCATCGTCTCAGCCGTCTTTGTTGTTATCATCTATCTCTTCTTTAAAGAAACCCGAGGCAGTGTGCTTCTGAGTCGGAAGGCAAAAGTACTCAACACGTACTATGAAAAACTGGAGAGTGCTGGTCATTACGGAGTCATCATGTCGGATAAGGAGACGGTCAAGCGCATCCGGTGGAAGGTGAAGAGTGATGAGGAGAGGGCATCCTTGGCCCAGATGATCAGTATCTCGTGCTATCGACCATTCCGTGAGTTATCATCCATCTACTATCCGTCGAACGCCATACTAACCCGGGAACAAGACTTACTTGTGACCGAGCCAACCGTGTTCTTCTTCTCTCTGTGGGTATCCTTCAGCTGGGCAGTTTTATATCTCCAATTTGGTTCCGTCCCGCTGGTCTTCAAGACCAACCACGGCTTCAACGTTGAGCAAAGCGGAGCCGTCTTCACTTGTATGCCACCCACCTTCCGGATATAGGCCTCGCTAACAACTTCCAGCCATGTGTGTTGGTGTCATCATCATAACCGTCATTAGCATCTACCAAGAAAGCATTGCGCGACGCTTCGTCACTCTCCCCAAATCCGCCGAAAGACGGCTCTATTTCGTCTGCATCCAGTCACTCCTCATGCCAATCGGGTTGTTCTGGTTCGGCTGGACGTCCTACCCCTCCATTCCGTGGATTGTCCCAACGATAGCAGTCGGATGCGCTACCATGGGCATCTTCTCGGTCTACCTAGCAACCTTTAATTATCTGGCAGACACCTATCACCGATATGCCAGTTCGGCGATTGCGGCGCAATCTTGCTGTATGTTGGTTTTCCGTGTTCCGTTGCTCCGGCGTACTCACTCGATGACAGGTCGGAATCTCCTCGGTGGTGCCTTTCCGCTGGTAACCAACGCCATGTTTACGAATCTGGGATATCCGGGTGCTTCCAGTCTACTCGGTGGAATTGTAAGTTTCTGTATTTGTGAAAAAGGAGTCGAAGCTGACCTTGGCAGGGAGCTTTGCTGTGTATCGTCCCCTGGGTCCTTCTGCTGTTTGGACCCAAGATTCGCGCCAGGAGCAAATTCGCAAGTGTAAGTGTCCACTACACATTCTGATGGACTCCACTGACTGTACCAGGAACTTGCACACTAGTTCAATTATAATCCACGATAGACTATATACATAATGATAAAGTTGATATTCAAATCAACTACCTTTTGAATCCCAAACTCCGTTATTGCATACCATCACAATCAAACAACCCACTAGTAAGGACCTGACCATGTCACTGGATATAGCGCATCTTCAACACGGTCATACATACCTGATTTCAAGTGGTAACAGCCGACCCCGACCCCCCACTCCCCCCTCTCTTCTGAATATCCCTCAACCCCTTCAACAATCTCTCAAACTGATCGAAACTCCCCGCCCCAGGAACCTTCCTGATGATCACCTCCTTATGCTTCCTCGTCCACCCCTTCGCACTCGGACTCAAATGCTCAATCGTATGCACCGCAACCTCAAGCTTCGGATCCAGCAGCGCGCTCACCTCGCGGTGCGCAGGGCTGAAGAACAAGGGATCCACCTCGCCGAGGAGCTTGCATTCGTCCTCGAGAGCCTGTGACTCAATCTCTGGGGTTGTGGTCGAGGGGTCGTAGGAGGAGGTGTGCCGTGCGACCTCGTCGTCAGTGCCGGACTGCGTGTTTTCGGCTCGTTCTGGGTGGAGGGTTTGGCGGTCGAGTTCGTCCGGGCTGGGTTGGGGATGGGTTTGGATTGAGCGGGTGAGTATGGGTGTGTAGATGTAGACGCGGGGTCGGAGGGTTGTTGTTTGTGTTGTACGGATGAGATTTCGGAGCATTCTGCATTCAAGATGTATTGGCTTGGACAGTTATTTTGTTTGAGGTGAGGTGAAGTGCGGTGTGTCTGTTTAAATCCCGTGGGAATACACTTTGGGGAACCAGTCTGGGACGTGCGGGGAGGCGAACTCGTCACAGCTTCTCGGCGAATCGAGTGCCATCGCTGACATCATGGAGCTACCTACCTATGATTGAGTCTCGATCGGGATTTAACTGGGACGATGATCTCATGATGCGGGCAGATGTTGTTGATGATCTACACTTAATGTGTCGGGTTATTGATTCGACTGTCGCCAAGAGGCATAGAACAAACAATACTCGAATTTTGAACGAATTTTGAACATAAGAAAAGCGACATTACAACTAGTATTTAGAAATCGCTTTTATGGATTTGTCTCAGACCAATACTGCTATCCCACAGACTCAGCGATCTGGTTACATGGTGCCTGACACCGTCAATCACGGAGCCCAACGCTGCGACTGCATTATTCCTGGTCGAGTGAACATGGTCTACTATGTACAGAGAATATGAGAACAGATGTGATAAAATTACACGACGACGCTAACCCACACGCTCATCCCTAACCTCCAATGACCATAAAAGCCATCAAGCTGACCCATCCCACCACGAAGCCAATAGTCAAGATACTAGCACCCGCTTTATCACCCGTGGTGATCTTACTGGTAGAAGTGGTCTGTGCCGATTTATCTCCCGAGCCCGCAGTCGGGTCGCTGGTGCTGTTCCCGCCAGTAGTCGAGGTCACTGGTCCTTTATGTTTCGTGGTAATAAGGCTGACAGACAAGACGTCTGTGACGCTGATTTGCTCCTCCATGCCCGTCCATCCATCCCATTTCGAAGTGTACCATCGCACTCCGCAGGAATTGTTGCCGTTGCCCGTGCAGGTTGCGGCGGCCGCCACGGCTGAGCCCTGCAGCTTGGGGAGAATCCTGTCGTAAGTGGAGGGGACCAGGAGAGCAGTAAACGCCAGCCAGGATGTGACAAGACCCTTGAAGAGGATTTCGTTGTCGTTGCAGACTTCGTTCGGCTCGCAGAGGACCTCGGACATGATGTTGCCGCCGTATTTGGTGGGGAAGAAGAGGTCCAGGGTGTTGTTGAGCAGGCCGTCGACGGCAGTTGCCCACTTTGTGTTGGTTCCGTTGGTCTAACTTGTCAGTATTGGTATACTCTCTGGTTGATTTCCGGGGACGTACGTAATTCCACATATATGCCGCGCCCATGAGGTAAGTCCCGTAGTTGTAGGACCATTGATTATTCCCCTGACTCTTACAACCGTCCTCGATGTTGGTGGAATCGGCAACGCTCCACGTTTTGTTGTTGAGCAGAGGCGACGAGCAACTCCAGTCCCATACTTTCTCGGCCCATTCGTAATATGTGTGATTGTTGGTGTAACGCGCAAGACGGGCAGCTAGCTGGAACAACCCCCCGTTAGAGATGGCGTTCTTCATTGTATACCCCCCTTGGTATGTATAGATCTGCCAGCGCAAGCCTCCTCCACATGTTGACGTATCCCACCGATCGACCTGCGTGTTGTAAACGCCTTGTGCGAGAGAAAGCCAGGAGTAACCTTCCGAGCGATCGGGGAATTGCAACTCTGCGGCGAGCATGGCTGCTAGACCCCAGAACATTTGATCGTCGTTTCCCTTGGCTGGTCAGATACTCGCCTTGTATTTGTTCAATACCGTGCTTACCAAGTAGCTACTGTAGTTGGACGGCATGTAGTCGCCATCTCCAGCTTGCCATTGCAAACCCAAGCTCACTTCGCTGTTGTAGGTCTGGTCGCCGGTAAAGTACTGGTATTGCAGCATCGCCATGAACAGGGCACTACCCTCCCACCATTTCGTCGGAAACGCACCAGGGATTTGTCCGGACTCGTTGCCATGGTAGTAACTCATCGCGCCGTAAGCAGCAGTGCTGGCAGCATTTTTGATGGACTCTACTGCGGTGTTAGTCCGGCAACGCAGTTTGCTGATCGTAACACCTACGGTCATCGTTGATACTGACATCGATCGCCTGGGCCACCGATGTAAAAAATAGTGTTGTCCAGAGGGCATTCCACCCCAGTCGTGGCAATGATTGTGAGCGCATGGCGAGGTTTTCCTGGTGTGAAGTCACCGCAGGACGGAGGCCCAAGGAGGAGAAATCCTGATAAGAGGAAGAACAAAGCTGCCGTCAAATGAGCCTGGCGCCCGGAGATTAATCTCTCCAACTGCCATTCGCTGCAAGCAACTACGTAACATACCGAAATCAATCGATGAAGCAGCGCATCACTATTGGCCAATTGTGGAGCTGGGTGGGTAAACAGTTTGATGGCTGCGGCCTTTGAGTGGGCGCTATCTCCAATAATAGGCCCGCCGCGTGTCGAGCCGACGTATGCCATTCAGCCATCAAAGACTTTTACGATTTAAATGTCAGTAATTGACACAAATGCCAGTCTTTCCCGGCTATATATTTGACTGTTCATTACTGAGATATGTTTATCTGATTGAGAAAAACATGGAAAGGTTAGGGAGAAAACCCTCCAGGTACCAAATCTTCGAAAATTCAATATTAAAATCAAAGCGAGCGAAATTTTGTGATTGGTTGACAGCAAAGTTCTGTGTGGTGGCTCAAGTGGGGTATGTCCAAAATAAAAGGAGAACTATTGGATGGACAAAAAGCTTGGAAAGGCTTGTTGTTGTTGCCTGGGGGGTATTACCATGCAGTACGGTAATTAGGACCACAAAACCAGCCAATCCATCCATCCATCCAATGCCTTGAGTGTCTTAACTCCGCGGGAGATCAGGTACCGCTAATAATAAAAGGATATCCTACCCCCGCTCGCATGGTAGAGTCAACATTTGCAGTTCTGATGTGATGCCTGCAATCACCTGCCCTCGACCAACAGTTTCACTCTCAGGATGCATGATTCCGGACTTCAGTCGGGTGTTAGCTTTATCGATGCAGGTCGTTGGTCATGTTATCCTCAGAGGCGTGTATGCTTAATGAACAGCAGCGAGCTTGAAGCTGGATGGCGGTCATAGAGTATTCGAATAAGCGCATCACGACTCTTCAGTGAGCTTTTCCCGGCCCCCCATGCCGACCCGAGCGGTGTTCGGCCCTCAATGTCCCCTTTCGTAACATCAGCGCATCCTTGGACAAGGAGTTCGACACATCGCTTATGTTCATCTTGTATGGCTGACTTCACTCGAGGTACCTCTGCAATCCTTGGGTATTCAGCATCTGCAGGATATCAACATCAAAGACGGCGAACTATCTAATAGAATCACTAAGTGCTGGGGAATTTGCGAGCTCTTCGACTAAGCATTGTGAGCGAGCACAATACTGCAACAACAGAAGATCCTCAAGAACTTTGGAACCAGGACAGATTCAGTCTATTTCCCGAGTCTCAATCCTTTCTTACAAAGCTTCCGTCGGTGTGGCTAAAACCAACCGCGTCCTCTCTTGAACACCTAACCCTTTTCTGCGACACGTGGTTTGGGTTTCGCCCAAAGCTTGCATTGAGCGAGGTACACTTTCCGCGTCTTGAAAGCATTGTTCTGGGAAATTTTACCTTCTTCCAAGACTCCCAGTTAGAGTGGATTCTCTCACATGGAGCCACCTTGAGTGAATTGTCCCTGGACGATTGCATGATCCTCTATGATCTATGTCTTTTTGAAGACAAGCTGGGTGAGTATTCATTCAGCAAAGACGAGATGGAACTCCGCCTTGAGGATGACGGGGAGGCAGGGTACGGGTACTACCGCTCCTACAAAAGCGTTGGCATCATTACTTCGACGCTTTCCGAACAAGGCTGCCTCGTCTGCGCCAGTTTCGCATTGGGACAAGTGATTGGACTCATGGTGTACCATTCGAGACGGAATCTAAAATGAGAATCGGCTTACTTGATGAAAGATATGGTGTGTTCTATGATGGGTGGGTGCCGACTCCATATGTCGAGGTCAGTTATTGGCCTGAACCTTGGGAAAGAGGTCCACCGCACTGCAATAAGGAAGATCGCAAGTCCTTACGCTTACTATTCGACCATATTGGGCAAGAAGTCGAGAAGAGTTGGGCATTGCATGGAATTCGGGTTAAGAATCTCATAGAGGTCAGGCCTTGAGGCTCAGTTAGAATTCGGATAGAGCTAGACATGTTACGGTAACTAGTACTTCGAGTGCACCGCATGCGATAGCATCTGAGAAGTGATCCAAAGTCGATGGTCTCAGACGCAGAGTACTGATAAGAGTGGGATGTCAAGTAGTACATCAGAGCGTTTTCCTATCACCGGAGGACAACTTCACCTTCATCATCATTCCATCTACCGGCTTTGCAGTCACTTGCATTGTCTGTCTTAAATGTCAATCTTGTTGAAAGGTTCCCAGGAAGACCGGCATACTCACGTTGAATAATTTCGACTTGACCTCGTACTGCCCTTGCGGATTGAGAATTGGCTCCCCTGCGCTGTCCGTCGCGACCTCACCGAGCCCAATCTTCACGAACTCGTACCGTCTGACCGCACAAGCCAGAATCACCTGTGCCTCGATTGTCGCAAGTCCCTGGCCAATACAGCTGCGCGGCCCTCGCTCGAACGGTCGCCATGCGCTGGACGGTATGCGATCAGCACCGGCATCACCAAGCCAACGCTCCGGAACAAAATCATCCTTCGATTCCCCGTAGACAGCCTCATCACGATGAATGAGCGTCTCGCAGTTGTACATCAGGACTCCGTCAATGCACAGCGATCTTCCATCTGGCAGTTGAATATACGCATCCGACCCCTGGGGTACAAGTCTCCCTGTTCCTGACGAAGGGTATACACGGAGTGTCTCTTTGATCACGGCGGAGGTATATTGCAACTTCGTGAGGAGTTCTCCGCCGTCCGGCGCAAGCAGTTTATCACGAACTGCTGCCGGAGAAGGATCAGATCCAAAGACGTCGTCGAGTTCACGGCGAATAGACTCAAGAACACGAGGTGTGCGGCTTAGCTCATAGAATGCCCACTGCAGAAGGATGCTAGTTGTGTCATGACCAGCAAACAAAAAAGTTTTCAGCTGATCGCAAGTCTGATCGAGGACATGGGCATCAAGGTGCTCGATACCCTGTAGACTGAGGGCGAGTACACTGCGGGACTTTTTCTCGTTGATGCTGGCTGCCTTCAACTTTTCGAATTTGCGTTTGATGTGATTCTTGATAATGGCATTGAGCCTGCGAGCCAGAGTGTATTGGTGCCATACCACCAAGGGGTTCAACCCGCTTGCGCGGACTGAGCTCTTTCTGTGGTAGCTTGCAGCGAGCTCGTGGTAGAGCCTAACCATCTCGCTCTGCTTGTCTAGGGGAAGCTGAGCTCCCAAGTCCTCGTCCATTGTCACGGCGCCTAGACAGCTATATGAGCACCAACACGTCTCCTTAGACAGTCGGATTCCTACCGATTATATCAAATGTGAGATTGGTACATGTCTCAGCTAGGCTAAAATCTTCTCCAGACTGGGCATAACGTTCAAGCGTCTCGAAAAATGGCACCGTCTTGTCCAGTATGCACGGGAGCAAGGTCAATAAATGCTGAGGCGCAAATCCAGGATTAAACCGTTTGCGAAGGCTTTTCCATTCATCGCCCTGTTTCTATCAGCTAAAGTCTTCCATATTAAGCATACAACCTAGGTGTTGAATATACCTCGGAAGTAAGGATCGAATGAGGACCCATCAGGTACTTATAAGCCTGCAGCGTCGGGGTCTTGGGCATACCATACGGGAACTGCTTCGAGCTCCTGGCTACCTGTTCTGCAATCTCATGGCTGCAGACGATACCCATAGGATGCTGTATCGGGCGTACATCGAGGAGATACACCGGTGGGTTACCAAGGTGGGCCTTGATTTCCGCGAATACATGATCTTCTTTGTATCAGTTTGTGCATTTGAGAAACTTCGCAAGATGAAACTTACCAATATGCCTGTTTGGCTCACCGCGGGAAATAAAGGCGTTGAGATCCTTCATATGACCCCATACGCGCGACGGCTTCGGCTGTGGCCACGCTGCGAATTGCTTGGTGCGATAGTAGTCGAGCTTATTG
This sequence comes from Aspergillus lentulus, assembly GCF_010724455.1. Next base: position 37,270 of record NW_022983991.1, on the reverse strand, counting down.
AGTAGCCAGAAAGCCACCAGCGGAAGTGCTGCTAGAACAGAAAGAATTAGCAACATGTCCGCAGAGGGGATCCAAGTATCTTGAGGTGGGTAGTGACAGAAAGGAAGTTGGACATCGGAGAACGTGGTCGCGTATGCATATTCATGCGGGGGATCATCCTTGGCGGTCTGCAGGATGCATCCTGGTAGAGATGAGCTATCTTAGGTCACATCCTGGTGCAATATTATATCTCTCTTGTTTTAGGTTTAAACTGTCAGCACCAAGGGAACAGAGGTCTGTTGAGGAAACGAGATACTGACCGTGAGGTTTCATCGAAGCGTGATGAAACGGATAACTATATATTTGTACACAACGGACAACGGCCATCGACTTAGTGTCCAAGACGAGGAAGTTAATGGGTATGAAGGAGCAATCAATCGCAAGTGTTATTGCTTATCATTGTCTCATCATTTTGAGCCAGACAATGTATGCCAACCGGAAACATTGTATGAGTTTTGAGCAGTAGTAAAGCGAAGCACATAATGCGAAAGCGCATGAGCTATTAGTATATCAATTATTGGGTGCTCCCATATCACAAGCAAATTGGCCGGATGGCGCAATGGTAGCGCGTTGGTTTTCGGCACCAAAGGTTGCGCGTTCGAATCGCGTTTCGGTCGTATCTTTTTGCTTTTTTGTTTTCCCCCCTTTCCTCTCCACTCCGCTTTTATTCCTCGGATCTATCTACACCTTCACCCCCAAGTATCTCAAATTTTCTGTGTATTCGATTTGATTTTCCTACCAATTTCAATTTATTGTCCTCTCGACCAACTAAAGCTTTTAATGCCTAAATAACAGGAGGTCATCATTCATCAGATGCTGATACGCGTGGATCAGCCACCAAGCATCACAGAAATTGTGAAAGATAACTCTCATTAGAGAGAGGGTCATTAAGCCCGATGTTTGGACTGTCATCTACCGACGGGATAACATTTGCAAAGGACATGCCCGATTCCAAGAAATTATAAAAGTCGTCAGTTTCGTTTACTGCAAAATCAGGATGCGAGACTGACGGTTCCGCTATGGCGGATTCTGAAAAGATTAATCTCGACAGGTCGTTCTGAGTTCCAGGAGCGGTGACATTGCTCAATTTCTCAATCATGCGACCGGCAAGAGAAGAGGTATCTTGCAATTGATGCAGGATTTCCGAGTATTTTTGGAGCATTCTTTGACTCGCTTCATTCGTTTGAGGATGAGCCGATTCCACAGCCTTGATATGAAACTCCACTCCCGGCACGAGAATAGCGATGCTGGAATTAGGAAGCAGGTTGATGAAACCCAAGCGATGCAGTTCATCGAAGATGAGGCTAGTTTTGTTTAGGATGTGCTCTTTTGCGTGGCTGTTGCTCCCCACACTGCGAGTGCAGACGACATACGCCGAGGCCAGATAAAGCAATAGAAGCCAGGCACGATGGATAAGTATGAACCTTTCCAGCTCCGTGACAGTCGATGAGACCGGCGATTGATGACGAAGCGCTGGCGGCAATTGTGCGTGCCATTTGCCCAATCTCTGGGCAAACTCTGCGATTTCAGTAGGGGAAGCCTTGTTCTCCGCATTTGCAAGTCCTCCCTCGCGACCGGATGAGTCAGACAAGTCTGCTGATGGTCCAGGAAATTGTCCTATCTGACAGAGCCTGGCTTTCTCAATGAACAACCTCGCTAGGAACTGTTGATACTGCACGTCGCGGAGGAAGTCGCAGCTCTCTACCAATGTTTGGGCGTTGGCGCATAAGGCACCGAATCTGAAATCGCGCGTACTGGGAAGAGGGGTGTCGCATAGACTGCCGTTTTCTGGAATGTTCATCGAGGTAAGAAGATTACTCGATGTTATTCGCACATGATTGTATATGGACCACCACGTCCGTCTCCATATTTGTTGTTTTCTTGCGTTTGCGTTGACCATTTGAGTTTGACACGAGCTGATCATAGAGATGCAGATACCCAACCGCTGGGTGAGTTCTTTCTGGTCGCGGTGCGGCTCAGGGTGAGATACCATCAACAGAATCGCTTGAGCAGTAGCGAGTCGGTCGTCTTCGCATTCGAGATCGAGAAGCACCTGCACAGATGAGTTTGGACCTAACGTTGTCGAGGCAGGGGTAGAGAGGTACCTTCACTTTGCGGGATAGACTCTCACGGAAAACACTGCGTGAAGGATATCCTTCGGCACGGATATGACACACATCGACAAAAGCTGATGCAGCAAACAGCACGGCGTGAAATAGCAACAGACCGATCCGAGGAAATCCACTACTATCGGCGACAGCTGATAGAAATTCATGTAGCCCCAGGATAGGCATGTGCGGATGGACCCAGAGCAGATAGCTCTTTAGTAGCTCATTGCGGAGCGTGTCGCTGGGGAGGTCAAGCGCCCCACTACGTCGAAGATACTCGACATCGTCTCTGTGCAGTCTGTCTGGGAGACCGGCCAGGTAGCTCGGCAAGTGGGCAGCCGGTGGATCGGCGGAGCCGGGCCCAAAAAGTTGATTGATGATAGAGATATGGTAGTCGAGAGGGATGGTTGATGGGACGGCGGGATTCCCGGCCATACCGTTTTTCAAATTGCATTCTCGCTCGCTTTCCCTGAGCTGCGAGGCGAATATATCCTCTTCACGATATCAGTCATCCTGATGGACACCCTACCTTACGGAAAGTGACAAACCGGGACAATATGTGAGCAACGAGCTTGGCTCCTCGGTCACGCTACGAGGACTGCAACAATCAGCAATGCAATCAATATCCCTTTTATGTTACTGAGCAAGACTCACGGTGTGCTGCCGTGCGCGTCACAGTCCAATTTGGCCCGACGACAGGACGAACACGAGCCTCCACTGACGCCAACATAACATCGCTGCCTCGTTTTAACGCAGTTTGAACAAGCTCCAGACTCGGCAGTTCTTGTACGTCTGGGAACGGAGTGCATTGCGGCAGTTGCGAGCCCAGAACGCTACTGTGAAGCTAAGATCGAGACGTGGAGATTTTTTCTACTGGCGCTGTGTGAATCATGCGACGGTCTTACCGACCGACAGTGACGATCCGCGACCCGCCGACCCGACCGGGCCTGCCGCGGCACACCCAAAAAGTCTCCGGAAACCCCAGGGTCGATGCTGCAATCAGCCCGACTCCGAAAGTGTCATTGGCTGGCTACAAAACTCTAAGACAAACAGGGTTAAAGATAAAGAAAACGTGATTGGACAAACGCGAAAGATCGGTCTGGGGCCCCAGATTCGGGTATACGCGGGTCGCCTGTCCGAGGACCGCCGACCCAGATTACGCCTTTTTGATCCTGTTGCAATTGTGGAGAGAAGCTAAATCCGGACGGAATGATCGATGCAGACAGTGTTCATTTGTGACTAGTGTCCATGGCTGGTCTCGTTTATGCTGAAGCTCCAAGCTGGGGATCCTGAGAGAACCCTGACCATGTCTCAAGTTTAGAGCAGTCACCAGGCCACCAGCACCCTGCCTCCTAAGCAAGGGACATTGAACTCCCTTTGCTTACAGTACCTACCCGAGACGAGGTTCCTGCCTCGCATTGTCAAGAGCATTCAGGTAATGCACACGGTCTTTGACATAGAACTCGACGTCGACCTTGTTGCGCAGGTGTGCCTCTCCACCGTCGAGCGTGCCAGCCTTAATTCCCGTCTTGTCGCTCATGATCTCCAGCTCCGAGTACAGGCTCGATCCGCAATCACCACAGAAGAAGTGCTTGTTGACCTTACCACTGTCACCCGTGGCATCATATGATCGCGGAGTTCCTGACTGGTATTAGCTATGTGAATATATATCACCTATTGGTGGTCATACCTTTAGTGACCTTAAACGAATCTCTTGGAACAATAACATTGGAGGTGAATGCACTGCCAGTCCACTTTTCAATGGTGGTCTCAGTCTTCGTTGCCATCCTGGAGGGGTATTCGGCCTCAGGGAACTGCCCATACCTTTTGACAGTCAATGCAGTGGCAGAGGCAGCTCATTAAGGGCTCAGCTTGAATACAGACATTAGCATGAGAATAGGCGAATAATGCGATTGACTTACAGCTTGAGGTATAGGTGATGGCACCGCACATGCAGCTTCCGTTAAGAGTCATGGTCGCGACCTATTATTCCCTGTCGTTGAAATGGTAAACTACATCAGAGAGTTAAGGCAGGATTATACGTTTGCATTTTATACGAGCAGCGATCATTGAATTTTGACTTGCTCTTGGGTCTCGGTCGTATAAGCGGGGTAATCTCTGACACAACAGACGCCGAATTGAGGACATCTGACTTGTCATTTGGCGATAGTAAGGACTTTTGACTTGATAAGGGAAGAGTGGCATAGGTAACATTTTTGAATATTGAGCTGGAGCAATGATTGTTCACCACCCTAGGCCGTTAATGGATATTTCGCCGAAAAGATACTGTCAATCACAGAGCCAAAGACCGAATCATCATATCAAGGGCGGTTGAGTGCACTCAAATCACTGAGCTAAAAGGTGCCAAGACAACCATTTCTAGTTAATAGAAATGATAGTGCATCAGATATTTAACAAGGACTAGGTCAAGAATATATGCCTTCCTCGTCAAGTTGCAGATATCTGAAACTCGACAACCATATCGACGGAGCAGCACCTCGCCAAGGCAGGCAGTAAGACATTTCGGCGACCCTAAATTGGTGCGCCGTCTTGGAATGGGAACTTCCAGCTGCTCAGAATCCTTGGAATCAAGATGCAGAAATAATTATTGGTATGTTTGATTATGCATCTACCTTTGTTATTACGATCCCAGGAGTTTTTATTCGATGACCGAGGTGTACTAAGGTAATCTATCATCGTAGAGAGCAGACGCGAATGCGATTTATAAGCAAGTATCACGTGATAGACATCTTCCCCGAAATGGTCGGCGATATTGGGACTTTGGAGTCAATGATCGGCCCGTGACTCCTCATATGCAAAGATGAATGATCGAATCAATCGCCCTGTGAAAGCTGCCTGTCTAGCTTGGTACGTATAATCTCTGTTATTTTTGAACAGTAACTGACGTTCCTCCCAGTCGCACTTCGAAAACACGCTGTGACGGCCAAAACCCGTGCCGACCGGTAGGCCATGTACAATACATTTGAACCCGTAAATTCAATCCGCTAATGCCAGACGTGTTGCAAAGTGCACATTAAGAGATCGCATTTGCACCTACAGACCCAGTAGAAGGGGCGGGCCTCGTCGAGGTCATCGACAGGCTGTCGAGTCAACTCCGCTACCGCCATCACAGGCCGCAGCAATAATCGATGCTCCGCAGTCTACCCCTTCACTGACAGATGAGTCCACTCTGACGCCTGTGGACTCGAATCTCTGGGGTTCAGCGACTCCTTTCTCTTCACTTGGCAGGAACCAGGATTCAGGCAGAGCTCTGAAAGACGTTTGGCCCCCTCCGCATACGGAGTCACAAGGTGATCTTCAAGGGCCGGTTCTGCGGGTGTATACTTCCGAAGAAGAAATGTATGTGGCGGAAACGGCATCGCTGGTCAGTGCAGCTTGTGATTCCTTGTAATTACTAACTGTGGATGTTGGATGTCTTGCAGACAGAATGCCTATTACCATTTTGTCCATCCGTGTCTACCTCTACTGCCCCCTCCTCCGACGTCGTCTCTGCCTCAGGAAAATCCACATGTCTTCCAGCCCTCGCATGGCCTGGCCGGCACAGTGAAGCTATCCTGTCTGCCCTACCAGCCGACGTCCTCGCTGAGTCTAGCACTATCTGCCATTCTGGTCTTGATACCACCTCCGCATGATAGGAATCAATCCGAACCCTGCAGTGTGTGGCTACGACGGTCCTACGCTCAGCTCTTTGCGCAAGCTGCTCTCCGTACGGCAGAGAAGGAGATTGAGGACTTTGCAGGCGGCTGGCCAAGCTCCGATGGTTTGGTAGAAGGCCGAACTTTCCATCCGCAATTACCGACCCAGTTGCACCCGATTCTGGCCCTGATTGTCCTCAGCGTATATGACTTGTGTCAATGTGGTAATAAGTCACGTATGCGGATGCGCGCTAATCAAGCCATTACCACAGCTATGGATTATTCGCTTCACCAGCTTGATGAGAACGCAATAGAAGCACAGCGTCGAGCATGGTGGACTGCGGTTTGTGTTCCCTGACCAGAAAATGAACAATGCGGGCTAATGATGCAAATAGGTCATCATCATGTACCATTCGTCGGCCATCAATGACTCGGTAGGCTGAAAGATCTACTTGAACATCCTACAGGCATCTGAAGCACTGACGATTTTCAGTAGTCGCCCATCATCAACATCAGTGATCCGAGAATAACCACTCCATATCCTAGATTTGATATTCACTGTAAAGCCTCAGAGGTAGTAAACTTCGTTTCGAACATTTCACATGCCGGACCCATGTGTTTAATCTGTGATATGGCTAACGCTCGCTAGCCTTGGTCGCTCCTACTGAAAGCGCAGGACGCCATCGTCTCCGTCTGGGCTGTGATGCGCCCAGTAACTGCGAAAAGCCAAAACAGTTCACCGGCACTGGATCTCCGGGAACAGGCTTGTCGTCTTGACAGGCACATACTATCATTGGCGGCGGACTGTGACCTGGAGTCGGAAGCAGGGAAAAACGATCGAGCCGAAAACCTGGCCGCTTTGAGCCTGTGGAAGACTGCTTGTGCCATGACACATACGTGGGTGCCTTGGTCGAATCTATCAAAGATTGGAAACTGATTGTATTGATGTGCAAGTGCCCGAGTCAAGCTCCATCGCTACAGAGCTTTCTCCGACATTCCCATCTTTTTGGAGAAGCATTGCGACCTTGATTTTCTCAAGCTGGATGGTTTTCCATCGCAGACCGCCTCACTTCCGGCGCAGTCGGATCTGGATTCGATCTTTCCCTTCACCCAGAACGAGTCATCAGTCATCTGCTTAAAGTCGTCCCTTGCAATTTCGCGTGCCCTAGCAGGCCTACCACTCTCAGTTTACCTGCCTCTGCGTACAGAACCAAGAATCAGCTCCGATGCCACAGGATACACCGGATCCCTGCCATTTTTTAAATGTGCCGCGATGCAGGCCTCCTACGTGTTGTATATGCTGGTGCACCGGGTCCGGGCGGCGCTGTCATCAAAACGCCTTTCGGTCTGCTATCCGCTGCTAAACCACCCAGAACCCGTGACCGAAGTTCAAGATGCAAACCGATTGATAGAGGAGCTCCGTAACGGGGCTCATTCTATGATTGTCTGCATGAAGCGGGACTCGATTTTTGAAGGTATTGGCGGCATGATACGTGATCTTGACGCAGCCTATTTCTCTCTTTTTCCGAACTAAGTCACTTTATGCGGGGTAAATCTCCTTCTAATCCTGCAATAGAGAGCGCTAGAAACTTTCCCATCAGCTGAACGTGGGACGGATCTCTTGCTCCCAGTCAAAACTCTCCAGCAAGGCCATGAAATCAACATCATCTCCTATCGTCATTCCGTTGATGGGAGGATCAGGAAACGGTTGGTCTGTCATTGGCGATAGTACCCGATCAAGGACTTGTCTGATGAGCATCTGCCCTTGCAGCGCAATTTCATAATCTCCCTCGTGTTGCTGGATGAAGGTGTCTGCGTGCGAGATGAATACGCTCAGTTTTTGGATGACCTCCGAGCGAGGGAAAAGTGCAGAAGACAGCGCTGGTTCAAGTTTTGGCTGAGAGTGTCGGAGTAGTTCGGTCGCCAAGGCACCTGCAGCAGGAAGGCCAACATAGCAAAGCTGTGTACGATCAGCGGTGATCAACAGTGACGAGGTAGAACGCTTACATCGAGGGTCGTCAACATGTGAGTTTTGAGGGATCGCATCTGCATCGATACCATGTCAAGTAAACAAGTGATGATCTCCAGAGAGACGTTGATCAATGCATCGTGACCCTTGCCTATTCGTTTGACGAGAGTCGAATAGATTAGGAAGTCCTGGTGCAGAAACTCCAGATGCAAGCTTGCAAGCTCTGGATTGGTCGACTCAGGGCCCCATTGCAGGAAGGCGGGCAGTTCAGAGCGCCATTGGCGTGCTCTCTTAAGGACTCTCCTGTCGGGCTATCATCAATACCGGAGCTTGATCTCACGAGCGCAAAGCGGACGCACTTACTCAGCATGTTCTTCCACATTGTCGCGGCCCTGGCCAATGGACAACTCTAGTATATCCTCTCGAATCAAGCAGGCAAGGTGGATGGTACGTCCTCTTGCGCCGCTGCCCAGTTTCCTCTCTGTATTCCAGCCTTGCGCATCCAGTTTCTGCAGTGCAGCCTGCCGCACTGTAGGAGCGGCGATCAACTCTTCCCAGGTCAGGTCCAGTGGCGACTGGATATTGCAGTACTGTTTGCATATCCGGGGCGGCCTACCAAGGAACAGCGCCAGGTCTTTGTCCATGCCGTATGCCCCGATCATGATCCTCTTCCGCAACTCAGATAGGAAAAAGGGAATGTTACTGTCGTCCCCCGCCTGATGAAGGCCCAGAGCAAAGACAATCGTGGTGAGATCACCGAGTTTCTGCCAGGTTCTGTAATCTGTCCTTTTCATCAGTCTGAATTCTGGATTTCCTCGGACCGAGCACAAAACTTACCGCCTGTGCCATACGTATGATGGACCAAGACCGAGTGCTGAAGTATTGCGCAGCAAAGACTATCGCTGATCGTCCCCAATCTATCACATAACTGTAGACAAATATCGCTCGCTGCCAGCGCAATCCGCCGTAGCCCCTTTCTATCCTTGCCCGGGAGGGTTCCGCTCTGGAAGATCGGATCGTCATGCGCAACGTGATAGATCGCATAGCCTATCGCAGAGAGGAGAAGCGCATAGGTGTCCCATCGAGCAGCACTCAGCGCTACATACTCCGACAGCGTCATCGAAGCCCGCAACTCGATTTCTGTAGCTGTATTGCGGAAAAAGGACCTCGACAGCTCCAGCACACATGCGTACTTGTCCTGCAAACCCTCCGTAGCATCCCGGTACAGATCTCGAAGGTCCTTGATTAAGCACCGGAACATCTGGGTGCTGAAGATCCATCCTTCCCAGATAGCAAACCGCTTCTCCAGGAGCTCTTCAAAAACCGGCAAGTGATCCAAGAGTAGCAGCACCTGCGCCCCCAGCTCCACCTGTCTCGAGTCAACCGCCGCTGCGATCGATCCTGAAGCGGAACTCCCGCTGTCTCGCGGCCGCATCGCATGGTCCAAGACAGCAGCATACCCCGTGACGTTGTCGGAGTAACTGGTTAGTCCCAGAAAGCCGGGGTTGGCAAATGGCCGCTTCTCCCATTCATGCGACTCGCCAATCGTCAGAGGTGACGCAGAGACGGATGCGGATACGGACACAGACACGGCGTGAATGCCAATGGGGGAGACACTCGCATTGACGCTGACGTTTGCGTTCCGGCTGTGGCTTTGGCTTGGACCATGGGTTAGTTTCTGCCTGGGTTTTCGAATCGCTGCTGCCTTGCTCTGGCGCGGTTCTGTGAGGGGAGCAGGATGATGCGCTGCTGAGGATCGAGAGACTGTGGAGGATACAGACAAGTCGCGGATGCTATCACTTGCAATCGGGTCTTGGTTTTGGCTCTGTGCTATTGCATTGCTTTGGCGGGGTTTCGTGAGGGGGGAAGGGTGATAATAGCACTCGTCTGTTCGACCCCGGCGGACGCAGCGGTTACATATCGGCTTCGCATGGTCGCACCCCAGTTTCGATTTTCTGCATGGCTCGCAGGAGGGGAGCTGGCCGTTGCGACGTTTTCGTTCCATGTTCTCTGGATGGTTTGTGGATGCAACTGGTGGTTCAGTTAGTAGATTGACAACAATCAGTAAGACGGCGTTCGGCGTTCCCCAGGCCAGTTTGCCCCCGAATCGGGAATAGTCCGACAAGAGCGAGAATTGCCCCTGGTTGGCTAGACTGATGGTTATGGATTCGGTGCTTTGCTTCATGTATGGACTATACTTGATTCATCCAAGTTTTCGCCCTAGACTGCAATTATCATCTACTCTATCAGGTTGTTGTAATATTGCTCTTTTGAAGTTCATTGATGGACGGAGTTCGTATGGTCGTTTGTTGATGGTCGGAGTCGGAGTTCGATAAGAACTCTAGTAAGATGTAGTTTGATTGATCCATTACTCCGAATGTTCAACTCCGAGGACAAAAAATGCTGCCTGCAATGATCAATCTGTATGCCTGTATGCCTGGACGACTGGAATATAAATATGTGCATGATTCAAGGTCTGAAGACATAGATCGATCTCTGCAATCAACGAAAGAACACAGATCAGCTGCTTACGTCTTCATCATGCCTCTCTCCCTCTCAAACCCCTTCAAATCATCCAAATCGCAACGCCAGACGACAGAGAAAGCCCAGAAGACTGTCAAGGATGAGTCGTCATCTGTCTACAGCGATGCTGCCACGCTGGTAGCGGGCAAAGAACAATCACCAAAGTCGGCGCCAGACTTTCAAAACCATCGGGGCCTCGACTTTAGTTCTACGCGATATAGTATGGTTCCTTCCCTGATATTCGCTTTCGTTGTTGACTGATGCTAAATGCTAATATTTGCATCAATATAGCCCCGATGGGAATGTGCCCTCGTTCCTAAACCAGAGTGACTACCTTGTGCTCGATGAATGGGAAGGTGGAACAGAATGTGGCCTAACGAAGGATGATTGACGACATGTTACTTCTGCTGTGGAGCTCATACTACAGCTCTATTCATAATAATATACGATCTAAAACTTACTAAACACGGCATGCCGCTTGTAAACACTCCCGACTTACTTCTCCGGATCATAGAGTATATTCTGCCAGCTGACGGCATGGACGGCTTGGATATCTAGTCAAAGCACTGTAATAACAACCTTATCAAGGCTATACATTCAGCCGACTGACATTTTCTCCAACTACTGAGTATTTTCGGTTGGATCGGTCAAGAACTGTGTCAGCATCAACTCCAAATGGCGCCACATTAATCGGCAATTGTATGCCGAGGTATCCCAGTCCGCAGACGCGGGGTATGCGGACGACCACCTGGAGGGCTTTGAATAGAAATACTTGAAGGGCAGATATATCTGCACCTCCATCACTGACCACGAACTCAAACCCCACTACCAAAATGCAAGCAATAATATTCAAAGGCCCATTGGAGGTCACGCTGGACACGCGCCCAATCCCGCGGATCCAAGATCCCACGGACGTAATCATCAAAGTTCGCTACACAGCACTATGTGGCAGGTCGGACTCCCCCGTCCCTTACCACAAAACATAGCAAATAACGAGAGAGATGCAGTGAACTCCACGTCTTCCGCGGCCACCAACCCTCCAGCACAGGCTTCGTAATGGGCCACGAATTCACCGGCGAAGTCGTCGAAACCGGCCCCGCAGTCAACAACTTTAAAAAGGGCGATCGAGTCGTCTCCCCCTTCACCATCAGCTGCGGTGAATGCTTCTACTGCGCCCAGGGGTGTTCCTCGCGCTGCGCCAAGGGGAAGCTGTTTGGCTCGGCGGTCCTGGACGGGGGACAGGCAGAGTATGTGCGTGTCCCGCTAGCGGATGGCACGCTGGTCGCGGCGCCGGCTGCCGTGGACGAGAAGAAGCTGGTTCTGATGGCTGATATTTTCCCGACGGGGTACTTTGCCGCGAGGAATGCGTTTCAAGGGTGGGATGAGGAGGTGGTGCGGGGGAGTACGGTCGTGCTGTTTGGTTGTGGGCCTGTCGGATTGTGTGCTCTTATCAGTGCGTTGGAGTATCGGCCTGCGGCTTTGATTGCGGTGGATAGTGTGCCGGATAGGCTGGAGCGAGCGAGGAGCTTGGGTGCGGAGGCGTGGAATTTCCAGACAGATGCGCAGGGGCTGCGGGAGAGGGTGCTTGAGTTGACGGATGGGCGGGGGGCAGATGTGGCTATTGAGGTTGTTGGGCATAGCAGTGCGCTGCGGATGGCGTTTGAGTTGCTCAGGCCGTGGGGTCGTATCTCGAGTGTGGGTGTGCATAATGGGGAGATTCCCTGGACGGGGAATGAGGCGTATGGGAAGAATCTGCAGATTCAGATGGGGAGGTGTCCTGTTCGGAGTATCTTTGAAGATGCGTTGGAGCTACTTGTGAAGAAACAGGATTCACTGGAGTGTGTATTCAATTTCCTTTGATGGACACGGCTGACCATGTCTAGGTTCATGACGGCTGATATTCGACCGCTGTCGGGAGCTATCGCAGCGTAAGTCTTTCGTTTATGTTCTTGACCATGCTAACAGTTGCAGGTACGATGACTTCAATCAGATGAAGTCCCAGAAGATCATCTTTGAAGCCGGAAAGTAATCGCAGTAGTGTCATTATGACCGCCAGTTGAGCGGTATATGTATCTTCGAACTAAGTATATAACAAGAAGAATATGCATGCTTAGTATGCAAAGTCAACTCCGACGTCTCCCCTGCTCCCTTTGCGCCCTCTTCTGCCGACATCGAATCCCAAAGAACATCGTCCACCACAAACACCCAGTAGACAACACGCATATCAGCGCCAGGGTCGTATACGCCCACCCATGCCCCATGGCATTTGTCATGGGCGCAATGGCCGCCGACGCCCCGGCACCCAACTCACAGCGAAACAGATTATTCGCTGCCGTCGCAGCAGCAGACCGTTTCGGCCACAGATCCACCAAGAGCGCATTCAACACTTGCGACGCGCAGCTAATACCTAACGAGAAGAGGAACAGAAGGATCACCGGACCGGCAAGATTAACCTTATGGTTCATCACCCACCCGTAGGCGATCATCATGACGCAGCAGATGTAAAAAGCCGGCAAGGCAATCTCCAGCCGGGCTCGCTCAATATTGAAATTACTGAGATCGCTCTGCTTCCGTTTCTCAACGGGGAGGCCAGCACGGAGGGCATGGCGGCGGTAGTTCCAGTCGACTAAAGGGCCGGTAACAAAGGAGGCCACAATTCCCCCTGCGCCGATAGGAATGTACATCAATGCGGACTGGATATCGTTGAAACCATAGATCTCATGGAAGGAGGTGGATGCGCCGGTCATCACTGCGTAGAATCCGGAGAATACCAGTCCTGCGGCGAGGAGGATCAGGCCGGTTTCGAGCTCGAACGCGATGAGGAGGGTCGGGAGCGGGTTGGGAAGCTGGAAGCGGTAGTTCTTGCGGTATTCGGCAATTGCCGCTTGGTCTGCCCCGAGTCCAGCTCTCTTGCGACGACGATGTCGGATTATATCGGTGACGTTGTTGTTCAGAGGCGGCGGGGGAACAGATCCGTCACCGACGACTTTACGACACGTTTCAGGGAGGAACAGAAGCAAAATGGCAAAGAAGACCGAGCTAAGGATTAATAAAAACCAGAAGATCCAATGCCAGTCCAGATACTGGCTGATCAGACCGCCGATGATAGGGGAAAGAGACGGACCCAACATGAGCCCGATCGATGCAAAGGCAATGTATGAGCCTCGTTCGGCGGAGGTGATCATGTCGCCGACGAGACCATTGGATAAAGCAACAGTGCCGCTACTTCCGGCGCTCTGGATGCAGCGAAGCACCATCAACGCTGCATAGCTGTTTTGGAGCGAAAGACCGATGTTTGCAGCTATGTAGATGGTGAAGCAGATGATGTATGCTGGCCGTCTACCTACTTTATCTGAGAAGCCAGCAATCAACATAGGTGAAGCTCCTTGAAGAAGCTAGGCACGTCAGTTATTCATTCAAGACTCCTTATTTGATATACATACGAGATAGGTTGTAACTGTAAGATTGATCTGGGTGATAGATACTTGCAGCGAGGAAGCGATAGTGTCCAGCGCCGGAAAATAGATACTGGAGGAGAGCGGGGAGAAGAAGCCAGCCAGGGATCCCATCAAGACAATAGCCCTCTTCTCGTTGGTGGTGAACACAGAGAAATCCTTGGGGGACACATTTTGACTGGGTTGTGTCTCTTTGGCGATGGCCTCTTGAGCATCTTGCTGCTGCTGCTGTTGCTGCTTCTCAACCGACATGGAAATACAGTTTCTATGACAGACTGGTGTCACCTATGCTCGGATGTTGTGAAACCAGAAAGTTTGCGACCCTGAAACAAAAGAAAAGTATTTAAGCTAGGCCCGCACAGACTGTGGGCTGCCCCATCGTGGAGGCCCGGTTCAGGGCCGGCATCGGGAGTTGGCCTTGATGCTAAGACCAAGGGACTCAAGGAATAGTAGCAGGTATTTGCAGGATCTGACAAGTAGCAGATGATTTCAATACATTTAATTTGTAGAGCACGCATAGAGGACATCTAACCCACCCATTCTTCTCATGTAATTGTGTTCGTTGCCATTCATAGTGAGTGACAGATGAGGTGGGGAAAGCTTGGCTTGGTGGAAGCTTGACTGCTGCCTGAGTCAGTCACCGGCTAATCGGCACATGTCCTTTTTGCCTGAGGTTCACTAGAGTGACCAGACTATGTACTACCTTAAGGGAGGGCACCAATGCGGTAAGTGCATATCTGGCAAGAAAGACATTTAAGATGATATAGAGATACTGGATTCCGCAGAAAGATGGTTACTTCCTCTCCCAAACCCCCATCCACTGCCCCCATGCCGCAACTCTTCCCTCAATCAAACCTACAATCTCCGCCTTGGTAACCACAGCACCCAACTTACTCACAACCAACGGCTCCAACAACCCAATCACCTGGAAGAAGTACCGATGCGGTCCATGGCCCAGCATTCCCCGCGGAGGGATGTAGATCGTTCCCCGACGATTCGCCCCATACTTGAACCCGCCCCTGAGGACATGACTTCCCGCAGCGGTGGGCTTAAAGTCCTCATTTGATACACTGCACTTGCTAGCAGGGATACCGTAGTACAGACCATGCACAACCGGCTCAGCGAGTGGTGCATCTGGATCTTCAACAACGAGAAGCCACTCTTGGATGTTGCTGGCGATGGCTGGCGGCGCGGACCATTGGAGGGTCGGGAAGAGGTTGTCTCCAAAAAAGCTGTATTTGACTGGGATCTGCGAGCCGGATGGTCCGATATCTGGGCATTGAACAGTGACCGATGGTTCGGGATGCTCTGTGAAAGGAGGGGTATGCTGGATGAGGCCCGCGTCATGGCCCTTGCGGTTGGCGAGCAGCCAGGACAGGGGTCTTTCGATCCACTCCATTGCGTTGCACAAAAGTGGATGGATGGTTATGAATAAGGGGTGGCAATGTGGTCGATGAGGATAGCATTATAAGATGTTGTTGGATGCAAGACGCCTGAAGCGGCCCGGAAACGGCTTCGGGATATTCCAGCTGTTGGAGTATGCGGAAATCGGCGATAAAGAGTGCTTAATTCCGTTAACTCAGAAGACAGCTTTCCCACACATAATGCCTGTATTAGAGGTCCATTCATTCTAGAGGATCGATATCCAAAACATCCACAGGAACGGTGGGAGTCATTGGACGGCGAGTCTTGCCTCCAAGATCCACATGGGACGGACTCCTGCTTTTTCAAGTCTCGATGCACGTCAACCAGGCTTTTGCTTAATCTGTATTCCCTCTTCATCTGTCAGTTTGATTGTTGGTCGTCCAAGCGTCATACTCAACGGCCTAAAGGGAACAAGATCCGAGGAAGCAAGCGGCAGTATCGCAGATGTGATACTTATTTCGCTAACTGTGGTTTTATATGTGCTCTCCTGTTGGCCTCCCACGAAACTATTCACAGCATGAGTTGCTACGGTTTGCGAGCAAACATGAGAGGCAGATACCTCAAGATATAGTCTAGGTATGCTAAGAAATGCACAAAATGCTAATGCAGACATGTGATTGGTAGATTGGCCGAAAGCCTCGGACCGCTGGCCTCGGCTGAGTTGGAGAAATGCGGGGAAAATCTCCGACTGATAATTCTATATCTGAACCACATAATCGGTCGAGAGATCTTATCTGAATTCAACCAAGGATCACCTCGATCTTGACACTCTGTGAAGTCGACACACCATGGCTGACGTCTCTCCCAATCCCATCCCCTTCTCCGAGCCCCCGTATTTGCGGGGGCTCCCATCCCCATACTACACCGCCAGTCATCGTCGATTCCAGAAAGCTTGCCGCGCATTCGTATGGGAGAACCTCCTCAGCCATGCTATGGAGTGGGAGAAGGCGGGTACAGTGCCGGAACATGTTTTCAAGGATTTCTGCAAGCATAACATGTTGCTGCCGAATCTGCCCGCCCCGTTGCCCGTGGACTGGCTGAAGAAACTGGGAATTCATGATATTCTGGGAGTGAAGGTCGAGGAATGGGATTATTTACATACGGGAATCTACTGCGACGAGGTATGCTGGTCGAGAAACCAGCCAACGGAAAGTAGAAAGCTGATTATGGTGACAGTTGGCCCGGTCGGGTTTGGCTGGACCAGGGGCCTCATTGAGCGCTGGTTTCGCTTTTGGCATTCCGCCGATCATCAAGTACGGTAGCAAGGAGCTACAAGAACGTTTTCTTCCTGATCTCCTCACAGGAAGGAAACGTGGCTGCATTGCCATCACGGAGCCAGAAGCCGGAAGCGATGTCGCCAATATCACCACCACTGCCACGAAGACTCCAGATGGAAAGTACTACATCATCAATGGGGCAAAGAAATGGTATCTCTCCGAAAAATATATCATAAGCGAGAAACATTTCTAATATGGACTAGGATTACAAACGGAATCTGGTCCGATTATACCACCATGGCTGTCCGCACAGGTGGGCCCGGAGCCGCCGGTCTCTCGGTCATTCTCGTGCCTCTCAAAGGGCACCCCGGCGTCACCATGCGTCGACTCAAGGTCTCTGGCCAGATCACCGGTGGAACGACATACATCGAGCTCGACGATGTCAAAGTCCCCGTGGGCAACCTGATCGGCCGCGAAGGCGACGGCATGCGCATCATCATGACCAACTTCAACCATGAACGCCTGACGATCGCGGTCGGCGTCACCCGCCAGGCCCGTGTCGCCCTCGCTTCCGCCTTCCAGTACACGATGAAGCGCGAGGCGTTCGGCAAGACACTGATGGATCAACCCGTGGTGAGGCACCGGCTGGCAAAAGCGGGCGCGGAACTCGAGACGATGTGGGCGTGGGTGGAGCAGATCTTGTACCAGTTGTGTCATCTCAGCAAAGAGGAAGCCGATCAACAGCTGGGAGGGATCACGGCGCTGGCCAAGGCCAAGGCGGCTATGGTGCTGAATGAATGTGCACAGTGTGCGGTCTTGTTATTTGGTGGTGCTGGGTATACTGCTAGTGGACAGGGAGAGTTGGTTGAGGGTAGGTTTCTCGCCTTCCTGGTTTCTGGCTCTAGGCTGACTTGTGATAGCGATTCTGCGAGATGTTCCCGGAGCTCGCATACCAGGTGGATCAGAGGACGTCCTTCTGGATCTGGCCGTGCGACAACTGGTCAAGATTTATCAAGCAGGAGAGAAGAAGCTCGCAAAACAGGCAAAGATGTAAAGATGCCTGTTGCGATCTTGATGACCTATATTTCATAAAATCAGGGCTAGAGAATTTGCTAGAGGAGTATTTTTATTTATGCATAAGGTCCCCAACAGCTGGCGTCTTGGCTTGTCATTAGACACCTAATTCTTTCAATTATATTCTGTCACACCCGCACTTGCGACAGCTTAGAACTTCCTCCCTCACCTGATGCCCTGAGTCGGTTGGACAGTGAAGGTAATTGTTCACATTATGTGGTTTGCAGCTTTCTAATCCTTTTACAGACATCCAAAACCTGGCATTGCACCTAGTCTCTGTGCTACGAAGCTTGCCAGATCTGCGAAAGCGACCGTCCGTGAACAGTCGCAGGAACCTATTGAGCGATGTCTTAAGACTTCATTCTGCGATCAGCACCGACGACTTTGAGACCTATCAGCTAATCCCACTGCTTACTACCGTTGTTAAAGAAGAGTCCGACCATCAAATTTGGAGCTGGAGCGAAACCTTTGCCGTCCTTGCCGAATCCACCCCTCCTCCTAAACGTCTCCCCTTCCTCGACCAAACACCATTTCTCCATACCACGAGTAGCTTCGTGAATTCCTTCGAGCAGCGGAAGCACATAGATGCCGTTTTAAAGGAGGAGCTCGGGTCAACCTACATCGGTGTGCAAGGGTTCTATGAGGCGTATTTTTCTAGTATCGAGGGTTTGGAACCATCCGGTGCTGCCTTATTTCAAAGATGCCTTATGCTCTGGGTGGCCGTCCAGCTAACTAGCTAAACTGAGGCCCTCTCAGCATCCAGGATCTAACTACCTAACTAATACGCAAATGTGGAATTAGATAACACTTGGCATGAAGCATACCTGGCCTTCGCTTGACAAGTGGCAAGCGGGTTACGGTATGTACCGCTTAGTTGGTAAGTACAAGTAAATAGTAATGTATTGCAGACCTCTAACAGAATGAGTAAATATCCTCAACCTTTCTGCGAGCTTAGTCCACAATTCTTGCTCCTACTACAACATTTTCACTGCAACTCATTTTTGGTTGGCAAATGCGTTTGATCTGGTCAAAGATTGAAACACACAAATCGTTGTTCTTCAGCAAGGTAAGCTACATCAAAGGATTCAGTTGGCTTAGGTCTAATGGTTCTCTGTGCTGATAATTGGCTGGGCCAACACGAAAGTGTTAACAAGTGCAGGTTTAATGTGATGATATATTTACAGTCAACGAGAGCATGGAGCTGCCTTCCCAGGTCTTTAACGACTGCTATCACCGAGTGGGCCGAGTAGATGAAGGTGGAATTGGCGAGGAGCTCACACCCTCATCGGGAAGAGGAAGAGCGTTCGGCGGAGGTAGGGGAGTTTTCAACCTGGATTAGGACCAACACAGTAGGCGCTCCCGCGCACAAGGCTTCCAGTGCAGTCCAAGCCAGATGACAAGGAAGGACTGACCTCTAAGAATAAATCCGCAGTTATGGATTCCTGTATGCAGATGGATGGGCATGAATCACATCCACAGCAACATGCCACCTGCCACACCGCAGCGTCGTGCCATTGGCGACGGTAACGTTGGACGGTGGCGGCACGATTGGTTGCAGATATCCTGTACTCCCAACAGGGCTCACTGTTATCCCTGGGTTGGGGGCGGTGCTTGGATATGTCCCTCCCTGGGGACCCAGGTACAAGACGCTGCCATAAAGTTCAATAGTTTTGTGAAGGTTGCTGCAGTCCCACGACACCCACGAATTATAGCGCCTTACATCCCCAAGTCGGTAGTTATTTGCTAGTTCGATCGAGGTGCATGTGCCGTTGGCCTTGAGGACATAAGTGGTCTCACAGGGAAGGGGAAGGCAGAGCGCCAGTTTCGCTGCGATGTTGCCGCACACCACGGAGACCGCTGGGTTGGCCATGAACAAGGCCGCCGACGAGACATTGAACTTTAGCGCAATGGAATCACACGTCTCACCTGCGGATGTGGTCGTGTATGTGTTGCCTGACACGCAAATCGGATTGGGGTCTAGTTCGGGAACAGCATCAAGCGATGGTGGCATATCAGTAGGGCCATTCAAACCGCATTTCTCATGTACAACTTGTAAATCTGCCTGAAAGTATTTGTCATACACTAAATATGGAGACCTTTGCATCATTTTGAGTCTTTCCACAAAACAAAAGGAGCAGAGCTGGTCGTGTGGCAGAGCTTTGGTGCTCACGGTGTCAAATTCGGCGATCACGTCTGCGTATCATTAGCAAGCCATCCTCACAACGCCAGTTTCCCACACTGCGTACCATTGCAATACTGTTTTGTGACCGGGTCCTGGAGACAGGTCTCGTTCCAACCTGCCCATATTTGCCCACCGAATTTGGTTGAGGCGGAGCTACTGACGTTGTGTCCCGAACAAATGCTGGCGACATTGTCAAACCAGCCTTTCAAAGATTGTGCACGGGTAGAGTCGCAGACTGACGCGGTGAGGGTGTCGTTGTGCAATGACTGCCGATAGGCTTGTCTTAGGAAGGTCTGAACATAGCGGTCACATTGGATTACCTCCGCCAGCGCTGTTCGACAGGAACTGGGCAACCCCTCCAAAGCATCAGCATCTGCGTCAAGGTCCCAGACATAGAAGCCGGGGAAGTTGCGGCCTCCGATAATCGCCTTAGGACCCCGAACCCATGCGAGAAGGGAGGACATATACCTGTTCTTATTATCCCTGGCGTATGTCGGCGAGCCACCGGAGGGACTCACCATTTCCTTAATGGCTTTGGTGACAAGATTGTAGATCCAGATGTCATAACTTTCTTCAATATGGAATCCACGGTCCTGGCAGTTGTCGGTGTCCAGACAAGTTTGGGAATAATCTGAGAACCAGCTATAGAGCCCTACATATCATTAGCATCGACTAAGACTAGACCTGCACTACAGGAACTGAATGCACCAGACACATTGCAGCGCCGCATACGGGCGCCCCCACGCTGCAGTGACTGTCATATTATCGGGCATAAACGATTGCAGTGTCCTAATCATGGTCATAATTAGTTTTTATATATAAATGCATGTTTTGCTGTATTAAAACACCTTTTCTTTAATAAGATGGTCTTTAATAATGATTACTAATTTCCAAGTAGCAAAAACCGGACATTTTCCTATTATACCCGTTCATTCCCCTCATTGCCACCAGTTACAAAGAACTCTCCGCCTACTCTTAAGTACCCTTTTTCCTCTCTATTACAACCTGCTATTTTATTACATCAAAGCCAAGTGCCGCAGCATGGCCCAATTAACAGACTCCAGAGACGAAATTACTTCTAAAAACCATTTCTTTTATCACTCCTCTTGGCCAGCACGGTGGTCGCACCCAGAATTCACTGATAGCCACACAGAGCGTTACAAGCGCTGGAGTCAGCAGCCCTGGTTTAAAGATGATGATCGCTCTGCTGTGAAGTTAGTTAGCTTGGCTGATGATGAAGGCTGGCCCTGGGGTTTCTTCATCTACCGCACGGTCTACACCCCTGAGTCTGATCAGGTCTGGTCTGCCTGTCTGGACAGGATCGACCGCTATATCCACTGGGAAATTGACCAGGTTGATGGTAACCGATATGCAGGGGCTGAGGATCATGGCTTCCCTGAGAGGCTTGTCCATGAGGGATACAAAAATGTTATCCTTGACGATAAACAACGCTGGGATGGTGCATCAATTGAGCAGATTCGCGAGGATTTTAAGAACCTTGTCGCATCTCAGGGTAGTGGGATAGGGGAGGTCGTGCCTCGGTACACAGTGTGTCTGGTCATTGATCAGCATTGCTTAAATTCCATTATGAATGCTTTTGAGGAGCCAGCGGAGAGCATGCACTGGGGTGGGCCAAGGATGGGATTTATTACTATGGTTGATCCTATGTTTGTACCAGGCTTTGAGGGGTATTCTGGGTTTATGCGAGTTGAGATCGACACGCTTTGGTGGCTGACGGTTGAGTTGTGCTCATCAAGTTCGATGAGAGACATCTGTCCGGAGGTGCAACCAGGCAAGATACCAGTTTACAATGGCGACAAGGGTTATGCGGATGATGATCCGTCATGGACTGGACCTAGGCCGGTAACACCCATTACTCACCGGTCAATATGTAAAGGGAACTGCCGTGAGCATTTGGGGATGCAGCAATGAATGGTAGTTACCATGAGACTTAGTTTCTATGTCATGGGATGTAAAGAGATTAATAGAACAGAAAGAAAGGGCCTGGTCAGAAACATGAAGTACATTGATATATGGATTTTCAAGTGGCCAATCAATTCTTTGCCCTTGTAAAGATTGTTTACTGTCTGACTCAGCGACAACAGACGCACTCAACCATTCCTTGTAGTAGGACGAGCGACACATAGCCCCTTGATCCACTTGGAAACACCAAACAGGTGAAAGTTGGGGGAATGGGATGTCCTGATCAGTCCTGAGTATAAACCCTATCCTTCTATGAGTTCTCTGAATAGTCCAACCCCTCTGCTACAATAGATGTAGCATAGTTGCTGCATGAGACGGCTCAGTCTACTGACAAGATCCTCAAAGCCATGTATGATGAAGATGTTATTGATGATGCTCTTTATGCAAAGAAAGCTGAATAGCTGAACCAAGCCTCAGTGAGCTTGCTATGATGCAGGTTATGTTCTAGCCTGGGGTCTCTTTACTACACAAGAAGACCTTTCTTATATTATAGCTGTTTGAGAGTTAAGAAATGAGGCTGATTAATGTTTGAGATGTTGTCTATTGTTATAGTTAAGTATGGACCCTGCTTTTGCTTCACTTCTAAGGGATTGATAATGAAGGGCGGCATTCCTTATTGCTAAAATCTTTGGCTTAAAGTCAAATACAGTCTCTACATTCACCCAGTTTGTTTCTTTATGCTACAGGTCTGCTAGGATAGCTGTATGCGGATTAGCTGGTTGGTTGGTATATAGGGCTAAAACAGACAGACTTGGGTAAGTATAAAACAAGTCTTATGGTAGATGTAGGTAGCTGTCACCCTCTGGGACCAGTCCCCGCTGGTCTCTGCTACTGCCACTCAAGTTTTTGGAAACGGAGTGCCGAAGGCATAGGCGTCTATATATTCATCTTTCCCTGAATTGAACAGTAGCAATATTGCCATGTCTGTTGGATGAAGTAAGGTACAATCAATAGAAGGAAAAAATTATGTTTATACAGGAGGAGCACCCGTAGTACTATGATCACTTTCTACTCACTTGTTATCATGCTGTATAGGTTATCAATGTGTGGTTAGAGATATAGTAACCTGATGAGTACTACTTCAGCACATATAAGACACACAATCAGAATACGTATCAATTGTGTAGGGCGGAAAAGAGAATCTTGGACATGCAGTTTACGTAGCTTTATCGAGGTGAAACAAGCTCCTTTTGATAAACTGAGACCGAATTGTAGGCATAGCATATTCGACAAAGCCTTCGCACTGGTGACCGGAAACCAAGCCGTCACTAAACAAAAGAGTCTCACCCCCCTTTGCCAAATCATAATGAGAACCTTTCAGGTATGTTTCGCTCGGAGAATCAACAGGGGCTGTTTAAGGTCGGGTCGGTGGGGCAGGCGCGTGCTTGCTGATATCATAACCATATTTCTGTTGTCTCCTCAAGTGTCAACGATAGATGAGAGTGGTCGGGATGAAAATGAGAGTCATCAAACATAGTGTCATTCATTGCCACTAAGCAAAGAACATTCGAATGACTGTGCACCGAGAACGCAGAACTTGCACCCAGCCAGGAAACAACAGAGAACCAAAATCGCTTAGCATCCACAACACAAACACTCAACGCATTCGATACAGCATTCGCAGGCCTCCTCGCAAAGGAAACAGCAGCACATGGCCATCAGACTGGAATTGATCAGTACATTTCATCCACTCAGAGGCAGGGAGTCAAACCAAGCAGTCAAACATCCACGATCCTTCTTCTCCTCTTGAGGCGGGGCTTGGTATTGCATCTGAAGGCTCAGTTATGGTCCGTATGTGTTTGGCGGTATACGACTCCTACCTGAGGTGGATATGGCTGGGGAGGTGGGTATTGCCCCTGAGGGGGAGGGTAACTGTCAAGTCATTCGTCAGAAGGAACTCTAAGAAGATGCTGCGGTGGCTGAGTACATACTATCCTTGTTGTGGTTGTTGCGGATAGGACATTTTGTCTAGAATAGAATAATCAAAGGAAGGCTTGTTGAGTCAGATTGCTAGCAACCAGCGATTTCAAGAGTATATGAATAAGTAAAACACAACAAGGGATCAGGCAGAAGGAATAAATCCCCAGCGCATCGCCGGGGCTGCAGCTGGATGGGGACGCACCCTCTCCTGGCTGTCTTGGCCCTGTAGTTTGATCCTAGGGTCCACATTAAGAATCAATCTGGAGAAGCCGAGAATCCGTAAGGGTCAGGGAAGCGTAAAACAGCAGACATAACAGTTCATCAGTGGCCTTGAAGATGCCAGCATCTTCTTTCTATCTGTGTCGGTACCATCCATTTCTTGCTCTTATTGATACACAGAAACAACAATCCAAGGGTTTGATATACAATGCCTCTCTTTGACTATAGCCTGCCAAGAGAAACATCACTAGATGAAAAGGGATTGACTGCCAAGGACCCCAAGAGGAAATGAATGGGGGATGTCTCGCCCTTTAGGGCTGACACTAGCCACAGTGCTCCACTTGTTCTGATCGACAATCCAATGGTCATGGAAAGTCAATACTCCACTGCAGTTCCCCTGTCAAAGGAATTGTGTTGCCTGATTTCGGATCCTCTGCTTTTACCCCCAGGACAGTTGATTGGATAGTAAACTCCCAGAAAGGGTGATATTATTATGAAAGGCTGTGATGAGTGGTGCATTAGCCACACATATACCTCAGGGGTAGTGATTCAAGTTATTATGTATTCTAATAAAGGCAAAATAAAATGGCTTATGGAGGGTGCCTTAAGAGTAGATGAATATATAGCAAGAATGAAGCACATGTCATATTATGGCGCAGGCTAATTTCTATTGTTAGATAATAGATTTTCATTTTATTACCTTAATAGCTGCTAACTGACTGGTCTAGATATTCCCTCACATATTAACATTAGATAGATTTGGTAGTTTCAGATGCTACATCTACTGATCCTTTCTTTGCTTTCCAGTGTGCTAATACACCTGACAGGTAAATCATCTGGTAACTACAAATTCAATAGTTAAGATTAATTATGCTAAGCATTCTAGGTGCTGTCCTATTAGTATAGATGAATGAACAAGATCAATATACACACATTGACCCCTATATATCTTGCACACCCCTTTCCCAACAAGCCTTGGACCACATCAGTAACAGGACCCCAAAGCTGCCTCGTGGGCGAATGATAAAGCCTATACACTCCGCTGGCGGATAATCCCTACGCACGAACGCATTCTCGGAGATAATCTCCGCAATCTCCTTTTGCAAGGAATAACCTGGCACCATCCGAGGACGCAACAGGCTGACAGGTAGAGGACAAGAAAAGCTTCTGGATATGATATGGCGTGCATCTCACCTTGCCCAGATGACAGTCACCATTCATTATTGAATTGTAGACACTCCCTGCTCTACGTGCCATCCTACTGCAGCGTGGAAACGGAACCGCGCTGACCATTTTGTATGAGGGCCAGATTACCATTGGCAATATGAATAGCAACAGATGTATAATAGAAATCAGAGAATGTAATCATTTTGCTATTTCAGCCATATAGCGTAGAGAAATAGACTAAAAGCCCTGCACGCAAACGGTCGGCAATTCTACCTCTCACCACATTTAAAAAGTCGGATTAGCGTTAGTCAAAAGCTGCTCAAAGTAGGCCTAGATCTGTCAGTCACTTATCCCTCATTTGGCAAAATAGATAGCATACCTGGAACCAAGTACCAGCCTCGGGAGCAGGCTGCAGAGCATCACTGTATCCGCAGTGCGCATCATACCGGGCGGAAGACGAGTTGGACGTGCCATCGCTCTCTCCACCGGGCTTGACCCACACAAAGGCATCCTGGAGCGGATCGCCGGTGTTGGTCGAGGGGCGAACACCAAAGCCGGTGCCGATGACGTTGCACCAGTCACCCCAGGCGCTTTGCTTGGTGGGCTGGACGCCGTTGCGGGCTGAAGCATTGATTAGTCGGTACGTTTGTGAGATTGGGATAAGCACTTACAGGTATCCATGATGAAATGGGCATCGAAGCCGGCACTCTTGAGGAGAGGCGCCAGGGCGTTGATGTACTTCTTCTCGTCGCAGTTGGGGTCTCCCTGCGTGTAGGACGGGCAGGTACTGAGCGACCAAGCGTTGTAGTTGGCGACGTTGGTGGCCAGACCACGAACAGCCGCAGGGGAACCGGCATCGGTGTAGACTTTGGCGAAGAGGGTTGCGGCGGGGCCCAAGTTGGCGGGCCATCCGAGCCATCCAGCGTGACCTGACGAGTTAGTGTCTGGATGGGAAGCAAAGGACAGAGAGGCATACCTGCGTCGATGTACATGGCGACGTTGGGCAGGTTGAGCTGCTTCAGAGCGTAGTTGACACACTCAAGGTAGGCGCTCTGCGCATTGGCGCATTTGGCGACGTTGAGGTTGGTCACCAGGTTGGCCAAGCTGTCAGGTTCTGCAACATGTCAGAGAAAGACGGAGCGTAATGGAGGTGTATGACCCACCGATGACAAGGATGGTGTGAACGTCAGAGTACTTCACCAGCTGAGCGCGGATGGCATCAATGTACGCCTTGTAGTTGGCCACACCGTTGTTGGCAATGGAGTACTCTCCATTACTGGCCAGAGCGGCGCAGTCACGGTCCGGCAAGTCGTAGACCACGAAGATACCAGCAATAGGAGGGCTGGCGCCGGCCTTGTTCTTGGCCTGAATGTCGGCCAGGTAGGTTCCCATTGTGGGCACCTTGGCGGCAACGTCGCTACAACCGTCAGGAATTGCTCTCAGTATTGGGATAAGACGACTTACAGCCAGACAAACGAGGGCACTTCAGCGACGGCACTGGCCTTGGGCTGGAGCGAGCTCGGCAGGGAAGGCATCGCCAGAGTATGGACCTCGGAGGAGTAGTAGGGGTTGGCATATAGCTGATATCCGCTGAAGGGGTTACCAGATGCGGTCACGGTGGGTGCGGATGTAGTTGGGCCAGTCGTCGTAGGTTTGGTGGTGGTCTTGGTCGTCGTCGTTGTCGAGAGGGTGGTGGTCGTGGCGGTGGCTCCCGGGATACACTGAGCGTAGTCTGGGGAAGTCAGTATAACTCTCTACTGATGACGACATCTAACATACAGGGATTCAGTGTGCTACAGGCCGCACCAGCAACACAGTTTGTCGGGCCAGACCAGCTTTGGCCGCCACCTAGAAGCATATCAGCGTTGATCAGGTCTTATTCAAGTGACAGCCAGAGCATACATTGCCCCCATACAGTCTGCTGGGCCTGCACAGCAGGCAACAACAGAGTCAATGCGATGGAAGATGCAAGGTGCTTCATCTTGGCGTCGTATATGGTGAGATCCTCAGGACTGAAAGATGAATGACTATCTGAAAAGAAGACTCGACTTCAATGGAGACTCGGAGGATAATTTATATCCCTCTGTCACATATCTTGGTCGGAACCATCGCCGGCTTTCCGGAGGGTACAAGGTACACACAGTCCAGGGGCCAATCGCATATCATCCGTTCAAGAAATCCATTTAGCCTCAGGGATGCTATGGATTAGAATTCGGACTGAAGCGAAAGACTAATCCCCGCGATGAAAGGGTGGTAGACTCGACTCAGTATGCACTCATATCAACCGAAAAGGGTAAGCGAATATTGCATGGCAGCATTCATTGAAAGCCCCGCATAATCGCATTTCTTCAGCCAACACCCTAAGATCCTGATCCTTCATTTCATGCAGTGGAACAATCCTGTTCCTGCTTTTTTCCGGGAGTTGATAACCCTATAGAAGCGCCAATCACAACTCCCGACAGCAGCCACATGAGCCCTCCCAGGTTGCAGTTTGCGGGGGATATACTACCTAAACGATATTAACCTTGCGTTCAACTGGACACGGGGGTTTCAGATTTACCTATTGAAATGCTTAGCGCCATTTCTTCCCCGCGTTGCAACACTTTGCTGCATGTCGTCTTTAAGAATGAATATTACTCTCCTTGGGCTTCAATTGCCGATTTAGGGGTATACTTCTGCAGATGCCGGTTCTGCGGCCCGGTATGCCATGCTAGCCAGATCCTGCAATTTCCACCTTGTAAGGATCCTTGTTGACTGGATTGCCGTAATGTGATGCACATCATCTAAGAACACGATGCCTGCGGAAGATTTAGGCCAGTTTAGGCAAAATGGCTGTCTTGAGACCCCATGGCCCACGATGTCGTTTTCAGATATTGCTTGTCGACCCTTTTCTACTCGGATAGTGCAGACAATAATCCTCATCAAGAATTAGGTAGTGTCATCGAAATAGGAAATTTATTGTCCGCACCATCCGGCAGATCATCTGCGTGTGAAAGATATTGCAGTGAATGCCGGCTGCAGAACCCCGTGCCGGAAGCACGCTAGCGCAGGGAATAATATCAAGTGATGCTGGTCCCCTCTTAATCTCGACCGATGTGGCTACGGTGTCCTTTTCTGGTAAGACTACGTCCCATGCTTAAGCAAGGAGAGGCAGTCAGCTTTCGTCAGCCCTTGATGCTTTGCGGCCCTTTACAGTGTGATAATACTTGCTAAATCAGTCAGTCACATCCCCAGTTGAATAGAAGGAGACTTGGTTGTCTCCTGTCCTCTGTCGCCTACTATGCCGTCTAATAATAAACCCAGCAATAAATATCATGGACAGAGTTATACATGTTTCAACTGTACTGCAAGGGAATTGCTACTGACCGGATTCGCTGATCAACGTGAGAATGGATTGATGCTCGGCATTTCGGATCAACGGTATAAACGTTGACAAGATCGGCAACCATTTATCGCCAACGATGATCGATGCGTGTATGTTAGGTTTCAAACTTACAAGCGCCTACATCTGCTGGACGACGATAGCTCGCGCAAGGAGGAATATTCCATATTTATGGTCGCATACAATAATCACATCAATAATTTCCACAGGTAACTTCCAGAATGCGGAGATCACTCACTGAAAGAGCGCTATGACTTGCTCTTGTGTTCGACTTTGGTAATATCAGGCTTCCTCAAGATGGAAAGGAAAGAGCTCTACTTATTGCAACAGCTCTCAACTTTCATTTAAGCTTGAACAGGTCCCTTATCTCCTAATGGCATGGGCAGCATTGGTCCATACTATTCAGAGGCGGAATAAAGAAGTGTGCTTGAATGACCAAGACATCCCTTTAACTATTAGCTCAATGATTCATGTCGTGCGGATTGCACATTAATTCATAGCATTTGCGAAGGTTCTGCCATGTTAGAGGAACTGATGGCGCCTAAGTCAGTAAGAAGGCATTTACCCATCGCAGACGGATAACTACCTTCCCTTCGCCATCTTACTAACACGCGGGCTGGATCCCTTGATACTATTTAACCATTATGCATTATACCCAAACAGCAGTACAACAGGAGTACCGTCAAGCAAGCACTGCCGGATCGGACAGTCACGGATCACATTAGCAGTGCCAAGATTGTAGAGATCGACATGACTATATTGCTGCCACTTGACCTGAGGCCAGCATTTTGATATCGCAACTTCGCAAGTCGAGCAGTTGACTGGCTGATCCAATCCGCAAAATATGTGGATCTGGGTTGGCCCTGATTCAACCCGCAGCCAAATGGTTAACCATACCCAACCTGTATGGATATAGATAAGCTTATTCAACCATATCTTAGGCTAGCCAAGTATATTCTTGTTTACGTATATAGGGACTGATCCTACCTATCTATATAATTAAAAATATTAACCCTACTAAGAAAAATTAGAGTTAGGACCGATTTTCAATCTTGGGTAGTGGTGATGAGGATGGCAGTGACAAGATATATATATATAGCCCTCCTGCCTCCTAACTAAACTCACTCTAGCTTATCTAGGTACGTAATATACACTATTTAACCATCATATTATTCAATTGAATCTGCAGATACCCTAGGGGTTGAGGTATAACACTAAAAAAGAAGGCCGCTTGCTATAATAATCCATTATCCGCAGTCCAACCCGCGTGGATATGAGGGTGGGTTAGATAGGCGGTGGTTCACCCCATATCCAATCCACGACCTGTTTTTCCAGATAAACAGCCAGGCATCATTAATGTCAACAGGCGAAAGCCCCCTGAATAAGCAGTTGGATTTTCCGTGTCTGGCCAGGTTGGGCCTAGTGGGAGCCCTAATCTCGATCGATCATAGTAGAGTTCCACTCATTCATAAGGACAGGCTGCGGTTGGTCAATAATCAGGGGACTTTGATGGCTAAAGGTGTCTTTTAATCCTCTTTGATCCTTCCAAATGGTTTTCCGAACTCCTTGGGTAGTCAGTAGGAACAGAGGCAGGCTCAGGGGAAGATCTAGATCATACTACTGAAATGTAGCGGTCATCACTTGCGCAGAACTTGACGATGGCCAGTTGACCGGGTCCAACCACGTGACGTTATTGCCAGGGGAATGTGCATCATTCCATCGGAACATTTTTGGAATAGATGTCATGATGTCGGTGACACAAGAGCTATTATTTAGCTCGATCTATTACTACTGCTGTCGAATCATGATTAAAGAGCTCTGGATCTGACATTAAATTAGTGCTGACTCAACATACGATACGTGCTGAGAGCTCTTGGCGTAGGCTGACGTGTTTGCCACTTCGACTCTCTTCTCTACAGAGTACATTCTGTCTGGTATTATCCTTCAGACTTTCGAGTCAAGCTTACTTACTCTGCGATTCCTTCATCAACAGTACAATCCGCAGATATTAATAGAGCAAAGCTCTCCCTGATAAGCTCTATCCGTGCTCGATCAGCGCTCAATGGCGTCCATCAGCAAGACCCACTCCGTCTCCTTTTCACTTTCTCCGAAAATTGCCATCCGAATTCTCTCGGACAAAGTTAAAAGAGCCAAGTCTTCCTTTCTACAAACCACAACCCGATCCTAAATCATACCGAGCATCTGCCGGTCAACGGGTCATGATGGAACCCGATAGCTATGTTGACCCGAATCTGACTCGGTCGGACCTCCTGGTTCTGCAGACTCTGCTCTCGGACATTCAGGCACAATCATCCGGCTCGAAACCCGTCGTTCAAGGTAGACATTCCCTCTCCATGTTTGAAATCATGATCCGCTGAGACACTCAAATATGTCCCATCCCAAACCGATTTGCAGTACAAATCTGTCCCCGAGCAACTGGAAGCCTTCAACAATCCTCAGCATGTTGACTTTGAGCCTACCGTCACCATGACCTGGGACGCTGCCGATCTCAAGGCCAAACTCCCGTCTGCTGTTAACCAATGGCTCCTCCAGCCGTACATCCAGCTGGGACGAAGAGTCGTCCGTGTAGAAACTGACGTTGTGATGCTCACGCATCTCATCCTGTACTTTACCACGTCCGTCCCCAGTGCACTCTACCTGTACTATCACTTCACTTGGGTCCATGGCGTCCTTCACTGGATCATGCAGTCGTACTACGTGGGAACCTACACGCTCATGATGCACCAGCACATCCACATGGGCGGGATTCTAGCCAAGCGATTCTGGCTCTTTGACTCGCTCTTTCCCTACATCACCAACCCTCTCATGGGACATACGTGGAACTCGTACTACTACCATCACGTCAAGCATCATCATGTCGAAGGGAATGGACCTGGCGATTTATCGTCGACAGTCAGGTACCAACGTGACGAGCTGTCCGATTTTCTGTGCTATGTCGGCCGATTCCTTTTCCTCGTTTGGTTTGAGCTCCCGAGCTACTTCTTCCGCAAAGGCCAGTTCCTCCAAGGTCTCAAGGCGGGTTTCTGGGAGATCGGAAACTACCTCTTCATCTACGTAATGTATCGCTTCGTGAATGCTCACGCAACGCTCTTTGTCTTCATCCTCCCCTTGTGTCTCCTCCGATTAGGCTTGATGATCGGCAACTGGGGGCAGCACGCCTTTGTTGACGAGACAGACCCCAACTCGGATTTCAGATCTAGTATCACCCTGATAGATGTTCCGGTATGATTCCCTATTACCATTCTACTAGCATCGCTAACAATACCAGAGTAACCGCTTCTGCTTCAACGACGGCTACCACACCTCTCACCATCTCAATCCCCGCCGTCACTGGCGCGAGCACCCGGTCGCCTTTCTCAAGCAAAAGGACCGCTACGCGAGCGAGCATGCACTGGTCTTCCGCAATATCGACTATCTCATGATCACCTACCGGCTCATCCGGAAGGACTATGTGCATCTGGCCAAGTGTCTCGTCCCAATGGGCGATCAGATTTCCATGTCGATCGAGGAGAGAGCGGCTATGCTGCAGAGTAAGACGAGGAAGTTTACCGAGGCGGAAATTGCGAGGAAATTCGCGGTGAGTCGGTAGACACCTGACCCCGGTCGGTCGCTAGCACGGCACCAGCAGCAGTCAGTATATGATGGTTCTTCGAAACAATCGTGTATATATTTTGATCCTCTATTTCTCAACCTATATTTTAGCTTAGATAGACTTAGCACGACATTCAAAAACCTGTACATGTCAATCAGCAAAATAAGAAAAAATTCCTGAAGGGAGTTCTTCCTGTTGATTTCTGGTCTATCTACGTCTAAAAATGCTATTCACATAGCTGCGACTAATATGCTACGGTCAACACGGTTGTATTAATATTGACAGTCTATTTCCCTCCGTAGTCCATGAAGTCTGTTTCCCTGACAACGTCCATCACTCTCACTGACACACTTCGAGCCCAAACCCACCTTCCTCACTCAGAAGGGGAATCCTCCTCCTCCTTGACTGGAGCAGGGGCCTTATGCATCTGCATCCGTCTCATCATCTCCGCAGCCTCGAACGCATACTTGCACTTCATCCGCAGCGCCTCACCATAGCGATACATGACAAACGGAAACGGCATGCACGCTACCGTCAGAAAAGCTGGTAGAGAACTCGCCCAGTGAATCCCAAGTCTGTCATACATCTGAGTCGTAAACAAGGGAAACACAGCCCCGACGATCGAGCGGAAGATAGCCGCAGCTGCAAGAACGGACGCCGCGTAGATGGTGTACGCGTCGATCAGGTAGTTGACGATCGGCAGGATGACGAGGACGCAGCCGAAGCCGAAGGGCGCGGAGAGGATGATGCTGACGGACCAGTGGATGTGGGGGTAATTAGTCCAGGCGAAGGCGAACATACCGACCGGAAGGGCGACGGCGCCGACGATGGCGGGTGGGAGTCGCGATTCGGCAGTTGCTGATTTGGACAACAAGAGCTTTGTGTAACGTCTGTTGTTGTCGTAGATGGCGTAGAGTAGTCCGATGATAATGCCGACAGCAATACCCATGAAGGCGAGCCCGCCGATGCCCTCGCTCCAGCCGCGTTGTTCGTTATAGACGATGGGCATGGCGCTCATGAACATGTAGACCGTGCCGTAGATGATGGCCATGTAGAGCGATGCCACTAGCACGATTGGTTCGCGGAAGAGCAGGACCCAAGGCCGTATGAGAGCTCGCTGGAAGACCTCCGACGGCTTCTTCTTGCCTTGATTTTTCTCGAGAACGCTGATGTAAACCTTACCATTGGCTTTGGACAGTTGGTTTGCCCTCCTGATCAGTAGCACCGGGCCATATGTCTCCGGCACAAAGATGACGCCGATAATACCAATCACCCCGATGAAGATACAGCACACCCCCTGGACCCATCTCCATCCAACGTTTTCAGAGACGAACCCGCCAACGATAGGACCAAGGATGGGACCAAGAAAGGGCGCAACACAGTACAGTGTCATGGCGAGGCCTCTCTGAGCCGGAGGGAAGAGATCTGCAATGGCACCGCCCGAGTTGACCAACGGCGAGCCTCCAAATGTGCCGCTGAAGAATCGCAACACCAGGAGAGTGGTGACGTTTCGACTTCCAGCGGAACCTCCAATGAACGCCACCATGGCGACGTGAGAGACAATCCAGAGAGCTTGTCTTCCGTAAAGCTCGGATCTACAGGCATCGCCGGCGGTTAGCGTTCTGAAAGCATCTGCGTATGGTTGATTAAAGACTTACTAAAAGAACGGACAGTCAGCTTGTGTACTAAGGGCGTCAAATAGAGCGCTGCTTACCAAGGGACCCCATACAGCTGGGCCAATTGCAAATCCAAGGACAAAGAGGGACAGACCAACTGTAAACACCTCTGTGCTGATGCCGAAGTCTGGAATGAGCTCATTTGCGGAAGCAGAGTATGCCGAAGATGTGAAGGTGATGGCAAAGACCGAGAAGGTCACAATGGCGGTGATGAACCATTTTCTGAATTGAGACCAGTTCATAGGATTCCCTGGATCATCCTTTTGAAATTCGACTATGAAGGGGTCTTCCTCGGTGCCTTGGCCATTGTAGATAAGAGTTTGCTGGACCTCAGGGTCTGCTGCTGTCTTAGGTTCGGCTTGTTGAGACATGCTTCAACACTTGAGCGATTTAGGTCTATTGAAAGGAAGCTCAGAAAAGAAACAAGTCATATATAAGCATACAGTATGTCATTTTGTAGATTGCTCTGGTCTTTGAAGATTTATAGCTGATGTGTTGATAGTCTCAAAGAACATACAGAGGCGGACCTGTGTTTTATTGGCTGTCACACTAGCACTATTCGATGCGCGGAAGTAACGCTGACTGGCTGACATGCAGGATATTTGCCTGAGCCAATTATATGTCTTTCCGCTATGGAGTCATGAGTGAGCGGAGCATAATATGATTGGGACAGTGTCATATAATACCTTGACTAATGCATGCTTTGTCTCCGTGTCGCCGGAGTGCGGACAATCTCCAACTCCCCTGCCGTTGTTCATGTAAGCTTCAATACATTACTGTGTGGAGCGAAGACAACTGGCGAAGTTGAAAAATTGATTATGTCTCTGAATATGAGAGACCATCAAGAAACCCTATCGAAACCACTGCGCAGGGAGCGATTGAAGATCTCCATCGCTTGTCAGGCTTGTCGGTCGAGGAAGGCGAAATGTGATGGCGGTCGTCCTGGTATTTTCATGGCCCTATAATGTCCTCCTATAAGACTGACTGGTGGTGTCATTTGCAGCCTGTACTAGATGCGTGCGGAGGGGAAAGGCATGCACGTACAACACTGATTCCAGCGCCCTCGAGCGACAAGCCAAGCGCAAAACCCCGGTCCCAAAGGCACCAACAAACCGCTGTCATATTCCCGTCCCGGCGTCGTCTCCAAACTTGGGAGTCTGCTCGCTTGCGACTCCGTTGACCCGTGTACCTCTCTCCAGATTAGAGCGTGTCGAGGAAGACCAAGAGCCGGAGCTCGATCGGGATCAAAGTCGTGCGTACTACAGCACCCATGGTCAGTTTGCTGGCGAAGTGGCAGCCGCTATCGATGTGAGAGCAGGGCTCGTCCCGGCCGCTACTTCAAATCTTGTCCCGTTTGTGGATGCGCCCTTGTTTGGAGTGTTAGACCTGCACTCTCCGTACAGCGTTCTCAACTCGGCCGCCGAACTACCTCCCCACGCTCATGCCGATAGACTTGTCTGTATATACTGGGAATACGTCGACCCCTTAGAACCCGTTCTGAGTCGAGAACGCTTCGTACACGACTATGAGGCAACGTACTCCCGATCTGGCGCACTGCTCCACGCGGACCGTGACGTCTGGCTCAGCATACTCAATGTCGTCTTTGCCCTGGCAGTGCAGAGACAAGAATCCATCCTTCCGCAACAGCGTGACGAGGAGGGAAATCGCTTTTTCCAGCGCGCGTGGGCGCTTCTCCGACCGGAGACAATTCTATGGAAGCCTGGAACGCTCGAGCTGGTCCAGTGCTTGATGCTTATGAATCGATATCTCCACTGCACCAGCAACCAACTAAAGACATGGATGACAGCGGGGTTGGCAATACGCATTGCGCAGAGTATGTGTTGCCATCTCCCCGTGGGGTCTTCGGCCAAGCATCCTTGCAATGACACGCTGTTGAAACAAAAGGTATGGGCCGGCTGTGTGGCTCTAGACCGGTATGTACCACAGACATACAAAAATGAATGCCACCTGCAGTCCTGCTGACTCGCCAAGCTGCGTCTCCTGGTCTCTTGGCCGGACATCGGCACCGTCCTTGATCCCCTTACCGAACAGGGCCGACGCCATGTCCACAAGCGCGAGCTACCTAGAGGGCGGTAGACATGCGGAGCATCTTTCGCGAGAGCTTCATGAAATTGGCAATCAGATTCAGTTGGCACAGACACAGACTCGGAATCCTCTCGCTGCCAGATTGGGACTGCCACGTCTATATCAACAGGACGATTACCACGCCGTGGCGGTGCAGCTAGATGCCTGCCTCAACAAATGGGAAAATGGTCTACCCAGCGACTGGAAGTTGCAGAACCTTGGGAAGGTTGTCGATAGGGCTTCCCGAGCAGAGCGATATGTACTTCACCTTCGGTATGCAACTAATTCAACTGTTGTCTCGTTCTACATGATTCAGTCAGAAAGTAGAGAAAATATCGTGCTAACCCCGTTGTATAGACTCCTTCACTCTCGAATCGTCCTGTACAGACCTATGCTCGCACGTCTCTACTCTCTCAAGTCCCACCCGGCTACAATCCAGGCACAGCCCATCCCTCCAAGCCTAAGCGATCGTCTTCTCAGAGAATGCGCCGGAATGTGCGTGGAAACCGCGCAGAAGCTCACGTCACTGATTATAGAGACGCTGGAGCCAAACGAACCAATGGGTCTCCTGCCATGGTGGTATCGAGTATACTATCTACATATTGCCGGAACCAACTTTCTAGCGGCCATGTTCGACGCGGACCTGTTCACCACATCAGTGTCGCAGTCGTGGAGAGATGTCCTGTCGGCCCTCCGCGCACATGAGCATCTGAGTATGTACGTCCAACAGTGCATCAGGACCTTTGAACTGCTCTCGACACGGATCCTGGAGACGCAATATCCCCCTCCCGATGTGACTGGGGGGCTGCCGCTCGAAGAGGCCACATCTGGGTCCCTGTTCGACCACATTTTCCAGGATTTGGGATTCGATTGCAATAGTCTTCTCTTTGGTATGGAGGATTTTACTGAATGCCTACGAGATAGTTCGAGCAGATGAAGATGAAATGACGGGTTCCCCACGCATTGCGATTGCTCCACGCTGGCGGTCCCCAAATCCCTTGACAAAGTTCAAGGAGATTGAGAATGAGCAGAATTCTATGGTGGTTCCTGTACAGACATGACTACCATAAGCCGAAACCTCTGCGCGCTCTCTTATCGCTAAGTCTGTCTTTTTGCCTGAGGGGTTAGGTTAGTGGGAGATAGGTGGCTGGACGCCTACTCTTCACGAATTATACTAATAGTATATATAAGACTATAGAAGCTATAGGTTTTTATATAGAGTTTCTAAAGCTTAAAATATATAGTATATAGGTGTCAGCCATATCTTACTAGAGTTGCATAACCAACCCGCAAAAATCAAACCCAAACCTCACCAAACCCAGGGTTGGGTTCGGGGGTAAGCCTAGGGAACTGCTTCAGGTTTAGTTAGGCTACCCCAGACCTAATCTAGGTTAGGTAAAAATCATGGTTTTTAGTTGTTTTAGTTTTTTAAGTTAGGTTTAACTAACCCGCACTATTTTACCTAGAAATAATTCAATTCTAAATATTATTTAAAAATACCAAGTAGTTATTAAGATATAATAAAATAATTATTTCTATTATAAATTAGTATAAAAGTAGTATAGAGAGATATATAT
>NW_022983990.1:0-48050 GCF_010724455.1 Aspergillus lentulus | reverse complement strand
GATATCAAAATTATTAGATATATCCTAGAAATTAGTGATTTCTATCTAAAACAGTAAGGGTTGATTAGTCGAATCCAATAAAACCTCAAACATCGAAACTAACAGTTTTAACTAAACTCAAATTGGTTCTAACCTAGGGAAACCGAAACCAGTGTGATTCCATAGGCTTAGAACCGAACCCTCACCACAGTGAGTTCGGTGAGGGTCGGATTCGATTTTAGCGGTTCGGTTATGCAACTCTATTCGCTCCACAATAACTTGCCTTCTTGTCTAGAACGCAGAACCAAATGGTGCATAGTTTCTATCCTTCACTTAGTTCGAAAGCACTTAAGTATAGCAGAGAGGACCGGCTCCTACTCCAGTCTAAGCAATATTGAACGTAATCAGGATTGTATATACAGGACAGAGAAGGGCGGAGAAAACACTGGATATCACCCTTATAACTACATTGGAATCAACACATCCAACCGCCGTCCACTGGAAGCACCACACCATTGACGAAACTACTCTGGTCACTGAGCAGAAACACAACCACTGCAGCTACCTCTTCAGGGTCGCCTTTTCGGGCCAATGCTCCCGGATCTCCTGCTCCAAACAGCTCTGTCGTTCCGGCGGCTGCTTCGATCTGACTGATCATCGGCGTGGCAATGATTCCACTAGGGGGTTTTTCACGATCAGTGTTCTGTTGAAAGGCATATTCATTGGCTATAGAATATGAAGCATCAACTTACGGAGCAATGGCATTGACGCGGATGGCCCTCTTCCCCTCCTCCTTGGCCGCCGTCCGTGTCCATCCCACCACCGCATGCTTACTCGCCACATAAGGGCCATTGTGTTCGACTCCCATAATCCCCGCTATACTCGCCGCGTTGACAATACTGCCTCCATGGCGCCCTCTGGTGCCGGTCTTCATATGTACTAACTCCGCTCGCAGACAGTTGAACGTTCCCCGACAGTTGACATCGAGCACAAAGTCCGCTTCCGGGTCTGTCATGTTCCGTATCGCCCCGACCTCCTGCCCAATACTCTTGCCAAAGACGCCGGCGAGATTTGCAGCTCCGGATAGAGGTTGGTTAAAGTGGGTAACGGTCCTCTGAATCCAGTCGTTGCAGGCCTGCGCGGATCGGACATCTAGGACGGTCGTAAGAACGGGGTCCACGGTGCTCAGCACCTCACTGGGATAGAGTTTGCGAAGTTCGTCTGCGACTTCTCCGAGCCGGGACTTATTAATGTCGGCCAGCGAGAGGAAGGCACCCTGTTGCGCGAGAAGTCTGGCGGTTGCCAGGCCGATGCCTGAGGCAGCACCGGTGATGACGATGACTTTTGCGGTAAGGTCTGACATCATACGCGTAACAAAAGTTAATTGTGAGCTGTCCTAAGCTATTAGCGAGAAGATTATTGTATATGGATGTTCATGTATTAATAGAAGCTATGTTAATTTATGTCTGTCACTACCTTTCGGGGCTCGGCCCGAATCGGCACCAGTGGGTGAAGCGTTGATGGGATTCCCCACTGGGCCTTTCTTCTTGGAACTACCTACCACAAAGGAATATGTTCGTCCCCCCAAACGGACAAAACTATGACCAATGAGCATGCATCTTTCTCGAACGTTCCAGCTGGGCCTCTCTTATGGCGAGCGCCAGTGAGACTGTGCCCCCCGGCCCGATCAGCACGCTCCCAAGCACCAATATGAGGCCCACTTTGAGCGTCCAAAGCCCACAATTCTTCCCGAATGCCTGGTGGAGAATGGCAAGAACCCAGGAGACACTTGACAGACTGATGATGATTAGGTCCCACTGCAGAAACAACCAGGGCCCTCGGATCAAGATATCATCCGAGACGCCAGATGGTCCGTACCAACCGGAGGGGATGTACATGTGCCACAGACTGAGCTGGCGATCGGATAACGCCGTGGCCATGGTGTAAAGATGTCCGGAGACTGACGACGTCGCCGCGAGCAGGTATGCACCCCGTATCCACCAAGAGGTACGGTCCTGCGGGGAAGGACCCCTCGCTTCGGTCCGCCGAAGACGGCTGAGCCCGAATGCCAGCGCCAATTGAACCCACGAGACCCAGAGCGGGTCTGGTTGCCACGCCGCAAGGATGCGCTGGTGGTCACTGGCCGACCGAGCCGCGGCGCCTGTCCAGGTCGGCAGCATTCCAAGGACAGCGGGGAAGAAGGCCCCGAGCAGAAACCCAGCGTGAACGACTCTGGCGCCTCGCGGGTCGACAGCGCTCGTGGCGGCCTGTGGTGCTCTCAGGAGCCACGACAGATGCAGCGCGTAATACAACGGCAAGGAAATGGCGGCCCCAAATCCCTGCCAGAGCAGACCGAAGACAACAGGCCTGGCATGCTTCGTTAATGCGGTTGTCCACAGGCGCCTGG
The DNA here is from genome assembly GCF_010724455.1 of Aspergillus lentulus. The sequence continues at coordinate 45,664 of NW_022983990.1, read as the reverse complement.
AAATGGCTGATCGAAGCACTCACTGAGCAATCCATCTGGGTTTCTCGGACTGACGGAAGCTTTCCACATACAACCAGATAAACGCGGATTGCAACGTGGAGTAGGCATCAAGCAAGAAGAGCTGATAGCCTGGGACCGAGCCGTTGGTGCCGTAGAAGAAAAAAGCCACGAGAAGGGCAATGGGTACGTCTATTAGCTGGATTCCCGTGTACCTCGTCTGTAGCGGAGTTCCGTCGGCCAACTTGGCATGATACACGGCGAGAATAAGGGCCTTGACAGTACCATTCCAGGCACTAAGACCCCAGAGGAGAAGAGTGGCCACGAGAGCAAGACCGTGGAAGTAGAATCGAAGAAGTGGAAGCTCCATCGTTTGACCGTTTGCTGCTTTGGAAGTTGCACGCGTTCTCCGCCGGGAAGATGCACCTGTTGATGACGGCTCGCTGTCTCTCTTCTATTGACGGCACCTAGCTCAAGAGTGCCAGTACAATTGGTGGGCTCAACGGGCCGTGATGACCGTTTCATCAAGCGAGCAGTTTCACTTGCGGCCAAAAACCTCGGCCAATGTGGCCCGAACGCTGCTTTGCAAGGGACAAGCGGGTTACGGAGATGTTGATTGCAGCCGATCTCGAACCTTCTCGGGGCTTTCTCTTCGTTGCAGCCACCGACGCGTATTGAAGTCCTCCGAGAGTGTCCCAACGGATTGCTTTATATCAGCCCTTCTACGCCGTATCTCGACACCATCACCGCCAACGACGCCTTCGTGAAGGAGCATCACTGTACCATCACTTCCAAGTCAATACCGCTTGCTGTCCTCGACTGCCAAATCTCCTTCCACAATGCCTCACCGCACGTATAGCCCCCCAGGAGATGTTCCTATGCTGGAGCCAATCGCCATCTGTGGCATGGGTGAGTCCCGTTAAGACATGATCATCTGTTGTCTGCGCAATCTGACCAGGATCAGCATGCCGTTTACCAGGTGGGGTGGACTCTCCCTCCTCGTTCTGGGAGATGCTCGTGAAAAAGCAATCCGGCCAGACCTCGCGAGTTCCTGAATCCCGTTTCAATATCGATGCCTATTACCATTCCAATCTGGAGCGTCCGGGTTCCTTCAATGTGCCCGGCGGATACTTCCTGGATGGCCGTCCGGAGGACTTTGATCCCACAGCGTTCAACATGACCCCTATTGAGGCCCAATGGCTGGATCCCCAGCAACGGAAGATCCTCGAGGTCGCCTACGAATGCCTGGAAAATGCTGGACTCTCACTGGAGTCGGTGGCAGGCTCCAACACTGCTGTTTTTGTGGGATCATTCACCTCGGATTACCGTGCGTCTGTCCATACCTTCCTCTTTTCAAGTACTGCCCCCTTGTCTTCAGCATACTGATGCCTTGATAGAACAAATGTCAATCCGCGACCCGGACTTCCGTCACAACTACGCAGCCACAGGAGTGGACCCTGGCATCATCAGCAACAGGGTCGGCAACATCTTCAACCTCAAAGGCCCTAGCTTCACCATCAACACCGCCTGCTCCTCGTCCATCTATGCCATCCATAACGCCTGCAACGCCCTTCGCGCGCGCGACTGCGATGCTGCCCTGGTCGGTGGAGTCAATCTAATCATCACCGTCGACCAGCACATGAACACAGCCAAACTTGGAATACTCTCCCCCACTTCGACCTGCCACACTTTTGATGCGTCGGCTGATGGTTATGGCCGCGCCGAAGGGGCCGGTGCCTTGTATCTGAAGCGTCTCCAGGATGCAATTCGGGATGGGGATCCCGTTCGAGGAGTGATTCGAGCAAGTGCAGTCAACACGTAGGCATCTCTTCTCCGACTGGCCGCGGAATCTGAGATCTAACAGTGTCATTCACAGAAACGGAAAGGTCGAAGGCATGGGCATCACCCATCCCAGCGGCAAAGGGCAAGAAACTGTCGTCCGGATGGCATACGAGAAGGCCGGACTAGACCCGAATGCCACTGCCTATGCCGAACTGCATGGAACGGGAACTCCCGTAGGCGATCCAATCGAAGTCCGGGCCATTGCCAGTGCGATGAACGACACCCGGTCAACGGAGAAGCCGCTTCTCTTGGGTGCTGTATGTTTTTCCTCTCCTGGACATTTTACGACGGTCTCAACTGACACTAGGGTACAGGTTAAACCAAATATTGGCCACAGTGAGGCCGCTAGTGGCATCTTTGCCGTCATGAAAGCTGCCCTAATGACGGAGGCCGGTGTGATCCCCGGTGTTGCCCACTTTCAGCGGTTGAATCCAGCCAGTACGTTTACCTTCGTCGACTTTCTTTCCTTTTCCTTTGACTCACATAAAATGCCGCAGTCCACGAGAAGGAGTGGAACGTCAAGGTCAATGTCGACACCGCCCCATGGCCCCAGGAATTCAACGTCCGTCGAGCCAGCGTCTCCTCTTTTGGCTATGGAGGCACCAACGGTCATGTCATTATCGAGTCGGTCGAGGCTCTCTATCCCTGGTACCAGCACGCCCGTGCCAAGCGCGATGCTCCCTATACGCGCTCCTATGATAGACCATTCGTGCTGTGCTTCTCGGCTCATGACAAGGCAACGCTCGCACGAAATGTTACGGCTATCAGCAAGGTGGCTGGGGATTACTACATGATGGATCTGGCATACACCCTCAACATGAACCGAACACGATGGGGACAAAGGGCATTTGCCATCGCTCGTGATGCTCAAGCGACTGAAGTGTTTGATCAGTCTGCAGTGCAGTCTGGTGTGGCTTTCCCTGTGCCTCCCGAAGTCGGCTTCCTCTTCACCGGTCAAGGCGTAAGTAGCTGTCCTACTATGGTGAGCAAGGTCGGTGCAACTGCTAACATGCCCTGATAGGCGCAATGGGCAGGAATGGGACAGGTAGCAGCGAAGACATTTCCTTCCTTCCTTCGAACGATCCAGAAACTTGACCACATCCTGGCCCGCCTGGACCCGGCCCCTTCCTTCCGTCTAGTTGATCTCCTCCAAGGCGATATCGAGTACGTCTCGCGCACCATCAATGAGGCTGAAGTTGCCCAGCCCCTTTGCACAGCTGTCCAGATTGCGCTTGTGGACCTTCTCTCCGAATGGGGTGTGGCCCCCTCCGTCAGTGTGGGACACTCGTCCGGGGAGATCGCCGCGGCGTATGCTGCCGGTCTTCTATCCGCTCCTGAAGCCATGCTCGCTGCCTATTGCCGCGGTCGTGCCGTCCACGGACACTCCGGCCAAGGGTCGATGCTGGCCGTCGGACTGGGAGTGGATGCCGTAGGTGAGTATCTGGCTCCTTATGCACCGGAACAACTGTGCATCGCTTGCGAGAACTCCCCCAGCAGTGTCACCCTGAGTGGAATGCCCCAGTATGTGCGCGAGGTTAAGGAAAAGTTCGACAACGCCAAGGTGTTTGCGCGCGAGCTCAAGACGGGACGAGCCTATCACTCACCTCATATGGCGGCGGTCGGTGCGGCGTATGATGACCTGTTGGCCCGCGCTCTTGTCACACTCAGCAAGCATGATCTACGCTGGCGCCGTCCCCGATCAGCTATGATCTCTTCGGTGACGGGCCAGCCGGTGGGCATGGCGACGGACTCGCTTCCTCCCTCATACTGGAGCGATAATCTGCGCTCGCGCGTTCTATTCGACACCGCGGTTCGCATCCTGGGAACCGACCCTGCCTTCCAGCAGGTCAAATGCCTCGTTGAGGTCGGGCCGCACTCGGCTCTGGCTGGTCCCTTCAAGCAGATCTGCCTCTCCAATAAATTCGAACAACTGCGATATATTCCCTCGCTGGTGCGCAGCAAAGATGACGCTGATCAACTGCTGTCGGTGGCAGGCGCCCTGTTCGTCGCCAACTATCCTGTGGATTTGGAGGCTGTGAATACAGTCGAGGAGAGCAAGACAGACCTCAGATTTCGGATGCCCAAGTCACACCGTCTGCTCGTGGATCTGCCGCCGTACCAGTGGAACTACGAGAAAAGCTACTGGGCAGAACCCCGGGCGAGTGCAGAACAGCGCAGTCTCATCCAGCCTCGTCATGATCTGTTGGGCCGGCAGATCACCGGGCTGTCGACGCAGTCGCGGGTGTGGCGTAATGTCCTGCGTCATCGCGATCTTCCATGGCTCAAGGACCATGCGGTAAGCTCCCCATTCTTGTAGCGGTTATGATGACTTCGAGGACTGACGTGATTGTGCCAGCTGGGTGGTGCCGCCATCTTCCCGGCAGCGGGCCATATGTCGCTGGCAATCGAAGCTCTGCGCCAGGTGGCCGAGACGGAACAATGGCAGGTTGGACAGGTTCGCCTGCGTGATGTCGATATCAGCACCGCGCTCGTGGTTCCGGAGAGTGAAGCGGGGGTTGAGATTGTCCTGCGACTGGATGTCCTGGCGCACCAGCAGCCGACTGCAGGCAACAGCACTCCCTGGTATGCCTTTTCCGTCGAGTCACTCTCTGAGGGGAAGTGGGTTTCTCACTGCCGTGGCAAGATATCCGCCAGCCCTGATGATTGTGACAAGGATCAGTATGAACACCCCGTGGAAGCATCCCGACTCACGCAGCGCGTCCCGGGCAAGCGCTGGTATGAAGCCTTCCACCGCGTAGGATTCTACTACGGCCCAACTTTCCAACAGTTGGGGCAGGTGCGCACCGATCGCCGATACCAGCACGCCGAGGCTGAGGTGCGGGTGCGGGACCACTCTGATGTCGTTCAGGATGAGTCGCGGTACGTGATCCATCCCGCCACCATCGACGCATGCCTTCAGCTCATCATTATCTCTATTCACCGCGGCAAACACAAGGAGATGCCCTGGGGTGTGGTACCCATCCGTCTGGAGGAAGTGACGCTGCGGTTCCCGAGCGACGGGGAAGAAGGATCCATGGGCACGGCAGTAGCCTGGACCGACAGCTGTGAGGGCCGCTACTTTAACACGCACACGCAACTGAGGGGACAGAGCGGCCGCGTGTTGGTCGATGTGAAGAGCCTGCGTTGTGTGGCCTACGAGGCGGCGGTCCCGGCGGATGCGGCGAGCAATGCAATCGACCCAGCTCCATTCGCGACCGTTTCCTGGAAGCCTGACGTTGCTCGACTGCGGGAATCGTCATATCCCACGGTGTGGCCAAAGGGGTCATCCGAGGCGCAGGTCCTCGTGTCAATGGTTCAAATGATCCATCATCGGCATCCACTCGCGGCAGTCCTGCTCTGCGGCCAGCATACTCCTGACGTGGTTGATGCAGTATCAGCTGTCCTCCCCAAATCCTGCAGTGTTCGTGCCGTCCAGATGAGCGAACTTGAGGACTCTCAGAGCTCGAATGCCGCAATTGCCGGTCCCCTGGACTTGGTGGTGGTCGATGAAAGTGTGTCGGGGGGCCGTGAGGCGATCCTGGGGCTGATGAAGGAAGGCCAATGGTTGATTCAGTCGGGGCCTGACGAAAATTTGCCTGTTGTGAATGGCGTCAAGGATGAGAATGCTCTGTATCCAGTGCTCGAGGTTCCTGTTGCGGATCCACAGAAGGGAGCACGTCTTATCCAGCTCCTCGCCCGAGGCAACGTCAGGTTGATGGACGCTATTCAGAATGAGCAACTGGATGTCCTTATCGTGCATGAATCCAGTCAGAGCGAGGATGGGCACCTTATCGCCCACTTGTCAGACAAGGGACATACTGTCAAAAGCACGACCGTGGACCGGTTCACTCTCCCAGGGAACCAAGAGAATGAAGTCGTTATCATCGATGACCGCCATGGTACTCTGCTCAGCGGGATGAGTGACCAATCCTTTGAAGCTCTCAAGTCCCTGATCCGGGCCAATCTACCCACGGTCTGGTTGACCCGAGGCGTCCGACAAGGTGCTTGCGTCTTCGGAGGCATGGTCCAGGGCTTCTTGCGTGTCATCCGGTCCGAGCAGGCCTCAGCAAGGATTGTGCAGTTGGACGTCGACCAGGAGGAACAGCCGGCAGATGTGGCAGAGGGCCTTCTCAGTGTGTTGCGGGACGCCCCGACTAAGGATTCGGGCAAGGATACCGAGTTCTGGCTGCACAAAGGGATAATGAATATTGCTCGCGTGGTTCCCAATCATCAACTGAACACAGAATGGGCGCCTCCTGCTTCCCTCGCCTCTCACGTTTCTGAGGTCAAGCCACTACCAGACGGCGTCCGCCTCAAATCCTCCATTGTAGACGGGCAGCTCAGCTTGACGTACGACGAGCCGGAACCATCATCCGCCCTCGGGGCAGACGAGATTGAGATCCAGGTGCTTGCATCTGAGCTGCAGACCACTCCTAATAGCCCAATAGTGGTTTCCGGTCGTGTGCTTCGTTGTGGCTCCGCAGTTCGTGCCGATGTTGCGGCTGGCGATCAGGTCATTGGCTACTCGACCGAATCATTGACCACTGTCGTACGGACTGCTTGTTACATCCGCTGGGATAACTCCACCAACAGTGACATGACGACAACCCTGGCGAGTGTAGCAGCACTTTCCAAGGTGGTCAACATGTGCGTCACAACAACGGGTGTCAGCAGCAGTGACCAGATCCTCGCACTGCCTGGTCCAGCACCCACACTGCATGCACTGGTTTGGTTAGGCAAGGCAATGCACTGGGATGTTAGCCTCCTCGCCCGTTCTCCAGAAGAGCAACAGGAATACATCAGCAAATTCAATCTTGACAACGGCAGTGTCCTCCTTGCCGACGATATCCGTACAGGTGTGCGTGAAAAGGACCGCAGATGGGTCATCCTCGCTCACGACTTTTCTCCCCTGAGTCAAGAAGTGTGGAGGCAGCTTCCCGCTCGCAGCGTCTTCGTCTTGAACGAAGCTTTGCTGGATTCTGCACCAGACCCGTTACCCTTCTCTCGTGGTGCGTCGTTCATGCCAACCAGCGTAAAGACACTGCATACCGCGGCAGCGTCAGAGGTCCTCCAACGGGCGCTAGATCTCGTCCAGAAATACCCAGGGCTGGCAAACGACATCGCGTCTGTGCACGATATCAGCGAATTCAGTCAGTCCAACAACCATGTCCATGCAGTTCCGGCGACTAAGATCGGTGTCGTCACGTACCGCTACCATGACAGCCTTGTACGGGTAAGCTTGCGTTGATAGGTTTATTCATCCATACCGAATCCAACTGCTGACGATCGAATCTCGTACAGGTCGCTCCCCAGCCGTTACGCCTGACCTTTTCCCCTGATGCCAGCTACCTCCTCGTCGGGTGCCTCGGTGGTCTGGGCCGCAGCCTAACCCGCTTCATGATGGAACGTGGTGCGAGACACTTTGCCTTTGTTTCGCGTACCGGTGCCGACAAACCAGAGGCGGCCCATGTAGTCGATCTTCTCATTTCCGCTGGTGCCTCTGTCAGGGTATTCCGTGCGGACGCTGCGTCTGAGTCCGATATGGTCCGCGTCGTCCGGGAGGTCAAGGCCCAGCGTCCCATCCGGGGCGTCGTCCATGCCGCAATGGTCCTGCGGGACGGAGTTTTTGAGCAGATGGATTGCCGCAGCTTCCAGGCAGCAGTGGATCCCAAGGTCCTGGGCGCTGTGAGCCTCTCCAAGGCGCTGCAGGGTGTCGACCTCGACTTCTTTGTCATGACTAGCTCCATCTCGGCGACACTGGGCAATCCCGGTCAGAGCAACTACAGCGCGGCCAACAGTTTTCTGGATACCTTGGCCTGGCAGCATCGGCTGAACCACCGGCCAGGTGTGTCACTGGTGCTTCCCATGGTGCTGGACGTGGGGGTGGTGGCCGAAAATGCAGCCATCGAGACCTCCTTGCTCCGAAAGGGTATGTACGGGATCGACGAGCAGGAGATGCTGCGCGGCTTCGAAGTCGCCATGTCCCGCGCAGTGTCTCCGGTGGCGTCATTGGAAGAGGTTGAGGATACGCAGATCATCCTGGGTCTTGAACCGGCGGAATTGGCCAAGGCAGTGCTCTCGGACCAGACGGTCGACGCCTACTGGTACCAGGATGCCCGCTTCGTCCACCTCCGAGCTGAGGTGGAGCGCATCGGCCAGACTGCATCCTCGTCCTCTTCCCGGTCAGACGGGCTCCAGAGTCTCCTTGCGACTGTAGGGTCTGCAGAGCGCGACGATATCCTGACCGTGATTGCTCAATACATCGCCCGGCGTGTCAGCAGTATCTTGCTGATCTCGGCTGAGGACTTTGACCTAAATGGACCCTCCATTGCGAGCTACGGCCTAGACAGTATGATTGGTGCGGAGATGAGGAACTGGCTATTTAAGGAATTTGGACTTGAGTTCTCTTTCCAGAACTTGCTGTCGCCCTCGTTGACGTTCAAAGGATTGGCTGAGGTGGTGGCCATGCATCTGGGCGTCATTTCTGGCAACTGATTAGCAGGAGGCAATGTGTGTGAATAGTGATTGACATAGATCACTTCACTCAGGGAATATATAGATATGTAAATAGTCTGGTTTGAGCATGGATGAGTCGGCAGGAAGCCAAACCTAGGCTACCTAGTATCTAGCCTTGATCAGATTAGGATCAGTACAAATAATCAATAGAAGTATTGTTATTTATCTGATACAAAACTTAAATAAGGAAAATAAGGAATTTTTATATTTCTATGGTCAAGGGGTAGTTAATGGTTTGGTGTTGTGTTGAGAATTCTAAACTTTCCTGCTGTATAATATTTCTTATTACAACAAGCCTTCATATGCTGAGATTCTTATTATAACCAATCACTTATTTTTTCTTGATTATCATCCATGTGAATAACAAGACTCCTTGCTACAAGTCTTGGCAAACACTATGTTACCAACACCACTGTACAAGGCAGATGCGACAGGCAGCACTATAGAGTAATGTCTACCAAAGTACTGACTAATATCCTACATCTACAATTGTTGGACTTGGTAGCCTTGTTTGCCATGAGTCTATTAGAAACGAGTCAGTGAGTTAGTCTGAGAATTCCTTCAATGCCCTCTATCCTTACTCCGTAGTAAACAAGTCTGATGCAACATGCAACCGAGAAAATATCACCAAGCCAGCATTCTATGCACCAGTGATTCATTCCCTCGACACCCCCAATCTTTCTTTTCTTAATTGTTTTTAATTTTTCAAAGTCAACTGATCCGGACATTCTGTCACCAAACGAAGCGGATTGGCCGCCAGCCAAGTGGCCGTCTCACATAGCTGCGCAATGACTCGCTTACACCAGGACAAATTCATCAACCAACTCGGCGCAAAGATCTGCACCACCGTACGATGGCCCCGCGGCGACGTCACCACATGCAGGAACTGTCGCTTGAACTCGCCGCCAAACATCCGTGTACTGCACTCCACCGAGCCCAGCGCGAACTGCGGCGTCACGTCGACGTTCTGATGCTGGATCAGACAGCCCAGTGGCGCGTTCTCCGGCCACGCGGGACAGGCCCGGCGGATCTCGCACATCCCTGTGGTCTCGTACTCGATCGCATCAATGTGCTGCATTTGAATGTTCTGGAGGAGGTCCAGGACGGTGTGTTTTGGATGCACTTTGACGCGCACGGGGACGATGTTGGCGCAGACGCCGAGGATACTCTCGACCCCGGCAAGGGGTACGCTGCGGCCGCTGACGACCTGTGCGAAGACCAAATCGCGTTCGTTGGTGAGGCGCATGAGTAGGAGGGCGGTTGCTGCCTTCATGAGGGTGGCGGTAGTGATGGTTGGGGGTAGTTTGGGGAGGGAGATCTCCTCAGTGAGCCCAATGAGCGTCCCGGCTGTGTGGTCCTCGGGCTCTGCGCCGAGGGAGAGATGTTGGAGGCGGATGGGCGGCGGGCTGTCCTTTAGGATATGACTCCAGAAGGCGTGGGCCCGAGCGGCAGACTGGGAGGCGAGATGGTGGATGTAGGCGGAGTAGTTCGTCACGGGGTCCAGCGGAGTGCCTTCGTAGAGGGCGGAGAGATCCTTGAAGACGGTGGCCAAGGAGTATCCGTCGTACTGGGCGTGGGAGAGTCGGAAGGCGAGAATGTGATAGTGGGGGTCCTTGCTGTGAGAGAAGAGGGTGAATTTGGTGGGCACCTGGCCTAGGGGCACGCCATGCTTGGAGTCGGCGCGACAGACCGCCTCACACACCATGTCGAGATCCTGGCCCTCGTCGTATTGCATTTCCGAGAATGGGAGAGGGATCTGCCTGAGAACCACCTGAAGGGTGGCCGGCCCATGGCGAACATACACCGTCCGGTAGATCTCATGGCGGTCAACTAGCAACTGACAGGCAGCTCGCAGACGTGTTTTGTCCAAAGGGCCGTGCATCGTCACCAAGAAGTATGACAGGGGCCAGTCGAGAATACACTCGGCCTGGAACTCCGTCGTGGGCAGGACGTCGATAATGCTATCGGCAGTAAACTCGATCTGAGGGGCGATGGTGTCGCGGATGAATGCCGGGGCGTCGTTGATGCCAAGTAGACCACAAGGATGCGTCGCACTGCTGACCCTGGTATTGGAAGTAGGAGCAGTCGCCGCAGCATCCAGCTCTGGGCTGTCTTCATGAGCCACGATATTCATTAGCACCGGCTGCTTGAGAATGTCCTTGACGGACAGACTGAGCCCCTCGCCGCGTGCGAGAGACACGAGCTTGATGGCATGAGACGAATCGCCCCCGAGCATGAAGAAATTGTCGTTGAGTCCAACCTGGTCGACGGGCAGATGCAAGGTTTGGGAGACGAGCTTCTGGATCAGTTGCTCCCTCGCGGTGCGAGGCGGAGTTTTCTCTTCAGATGCATGGCCGGCCATTTCTTCCTGACTCCATCGGATCGCCAATTCCCGCAGCTGGGGTCGGTCCGTCTTCATCGATTTATTGGTAGGGAAATCCGGGAGAGGAACATACGCCATGGGGACCATGTAACGGGGCAGAGAGCTCCAGAGATGGGCTTTCAGGCTTGACACCATCGACGGGAGGCCTGCCTTGAAGATGGCAAAGCTTTGCCGCTGGTACTTAGGATTTGGCCTCAGGAACGCTGTCAGAGTCGGGGGACCAGATGGTCCATTGAAGCGCACCAGATCCACAACTACGTCAATTGTGTGACCCAGGTATTGTCGCAGATGGTGCTCCACCTCTCCCAGCTCCATGCGCTGCCCATTGATCTTGACCTGCGTGCCTTTCCGTCCTACGAACCGTACGGTCCCGTCTGGACCGTATCTTACCAGGTCCCCAGTCTTGTAGAACTTTCCCTGGACAGGCAAAGAGAAGCGGCTGCGCCATGGAGGCGGCGGAATGAAGACCTCGGCCGTCTTGTCGGGCTGGTTCAGATATCCCCGTCCCACCGCAGGGCCCTCGAGGAGAAGTTCGCCGACACTGCCGACAGGAGCGAGCCGTCCAGGATCGGTGGGGTCCAGAAGCCAAGGCAGACACTGCGTGGGATGGCCGATGTTGCTGGGGTCAGAGCGGCAATTGATTTGCGGCTGGAAGAAAGCGTAGATACAACATTCGGCGGGTCCGTAACCTTCAATGAGGGTACAGTGCTCGGCCCATCTCTGGAAATCAGTTTCGAACACCGGCTCCCCGCCGATCTGGACCGTATGCATGTTGGGTACTTGCTTAGGATCAAGGAGCCGAAGCACCGATGGGGTGACCAGCATTGTGTTGGCCCCCAGACGGTTGATGGCGCCAGCCAGGTCATTCAGGCGCTCCTCCTCCGAGGGGACGCATACACAGCCGCCGAGACACAGTGTCATCAGGAGCTCGGCGATGCTCATGTCAAAGGTAAAGGAGGCGAAGGCCAAGACCCGCGCGTTGTTGGTAAGGTTGAGTACTCGTGCCCATGCGGGGGCACCCGTATAAAACGATGAATGCTGGATGACAACTCCCTTGGGCTTGCCGGTCGACCCAGAAGTGAAGACGGCGAACAGCGCATTGGAAGGCTCGACGGGTGAAATGTAGGGCGATGCGATGGGAGTTGTCATGCTGGCGGTGCTTTCTCCGATGACAACGACCGATGGGCAAAGTTGTTTGCTCCTGTCCTTTAGAAGCTCAGAGGAGATGATAATGGTGGCACGGGAATCTTCGCACATGGCTTGTAGTCGACTCTGCGGATGGGAGGGATCGAACAAGATAAATGCAGCCCCGGCTTTCACTACTGCCAGAAGGGCCACCAACGTCCATTTCGACCTTTCGGTGTGAATTGGGATAAACACTTCGGGGCCGGCTCCACGTTGGATGAGACGGATGGCTAGATGTGAGGCCAGGTGGTCAAGCTCCCCGTACGTGAATTCGCCGTCCCAAGCGCAGACAGCAGGTGCTTGAGGCTGCACTTTCGCCTGTTGATCAACCAGGCGGTGGACGCATCCACTCACTTTGTTAAACATCTGACAAGCCTTTGCATTTAGTCTCTCGACATAAGCGTGATTGTGCTCGCTGAATAGGTCCAGCTGTTCCGGGAACGAGTCGGGATGGCTGATGATCATGCCCAGCGTTCTTTGCAAAGTGCTGGTAAAGTTCATTGCTTGCTCCTCTGAGCAAGTAGAAGTCCAGTACGATAGGGAGATATGGACAGACATGCTGGAGACAAACACGTTGGCCGTCAGGTCATACTACGAAGCATGACACCCATGTTAGTGGCACGGCATCGACAGGCTAGGAGCTTAATACTTACCTCTGTAGGGCTTAGTTCCCACACACTCTCCAGCCCCAGAGATGAGGCATTGCCTGCCATATGAGAGGAGGGTCTTCGGACAGATATTGCAGTGTTGAAGAGCGGGCCTGAAAGGTTTAGGCCACTGAGAACCTGTCCCAGGGGGGCATGTTGATGGGGAGAATTCTTGATGAAATCATTTAGGATTCCCTGGAGCACTTCCCGCACCGTTCGACCACGACCGAAGTGGACGCGAGTGATCATGGTGTTGATGTATGGGCCAACGGCATCCTCCAGATCATCTAGAGCAACGTCTCGACCCGCAGTAAGATAGCCAAAGCAGACATCGTCCGTCTGTGCAAAACAGCGCAGGACCAAGGCCCAAGCGAGTTGAAAGATGGTCGAGACGGTGACGCCCTCATGCGCGCAAAATTGTTCCAGTTCCGCTGCCCCGTCTATATCGACCTCTACCGTCCTGGTTTCTTTCAGACACTCCTCGTCAAGACTCTGATAATCCAGATGAGGGAGTATACAAGGGGGCACTCCCGAGAGATATTCCCGCCAGTGTTCGGCAGACAGGCCGGTATCTAGACTCCTGAGATAGGATATATAGTCACCGTAATATGGGCCCTGTCCCCCGGGCAGACGTTTATCGTACGCGAGCCCCAGGTCACGCAACAGAATCGAGACGGATTGCGCGTCCACTAAGGCGTGGGATATGGTGAGACCGACGTAGGCTGCACCCCCGGTGACGCACACCGTGAGCTGGTGATGTGGTTCCTGAGATGTGAAGTCAACATCCTCGGTGTGTTCACGCATCACGGCCAAAGGGTCGCCTCGTGGCAGGCAAAAGCAATCCATTTTTGGTGTGACGGATTTGAGGACGACTTGATCAAACCCGCCCTCGTTCCTGGTACTCTCGACCAGGACAGTGCGTAGCATCGCATGTCGTTGCACAACCTGCTGCCAGGCCTTCCTAAACCGAAACAAAACCTCCTCAGCTGGGAAAAGATCCTCCCGATTCGCTTTCCAGATTGATTGAATCTGATACGTCTTCGGGTCTTTTGCTTGAGCTATCAGAATTCCCTGTTGCATGGGAGAGGATGGAAGTGCTTCGTGGAGTTTGTCATAGCTCAAGGATGGCAAGGCAAGGTCGGCCAAAGTATAACCATCCTTAATCTCACTCAATTCGGCAGCTGCCTCTTGTAGAGACTTTTTGAACAGTTCGATCCACGACTGCAAAGTAGTGGAAAGAATTCCGTGCCGGGTGCGGAAGGTCAAGTATAGTCTTCCTTGCACCATACTGACGATGACGTCCAGCATCGCCAGAGGTGAGGCTTCTACACTGCTGCAGTTGTCAGGTAAACGTTCCGGCACCAAAGCCTGTCCTCGCCACCCGACAACGGGATCGCCGGGATCGAATCGCAGGAGTACACATAGAGTATCCCGAGCTTTTGCGTCACTGGGCGGATCTAAAACCCCATTGCGTATGCGTGTATCCTTGGCCCGTCGGACCAGTTCAACGACATCTTCATCGACGCTATCTCGCATCGGCCCCGCCGGGACAATATTGCTGAGCCAACCGACTGCATTGGATATAGCGCTGTCCGGGGATCCCGGATTAGGAATTTCGAGATAAAGCATCGCCTCTAGTGCAGTCGGTGCTCTTATATATGAGTGACGCATTGCACCATGAATAATGTCGACTGGTTGTGTCCGGAAGGCGAGATTTGCCTTGCCCACCAGGGTCTCCGTCAGCTGTCGATCAAGCTCCATCTGGAGCTCTAAGACGGGGGTTGTAGTGACACCCGCGTCATTATGACCGTTGGCAACAGGTGAATACATATGGGCAATTGGGGCCAGTCCTTTCTGTGCGTGACACCAGTCTCGCACGGAGGGTGCAGGATCCAAAGAGGTGATGTTTCCCTGTAGCGCTATATCCAAATCCTTGACAATTGTGGACCACGACTCGCTATCTACCACAAGACGATGGGCGACGAGCAACAAGTGGCGCTCCTTGGAGTCACATTCAGTCAGAGCCACTGTGAAAACTGGTCCCTCTTCAATGCTCAGACTGCTTTCCAGCTGAGTGACAAGTCGTGGAATCTCCGTGGTGTCGGCAATCAGCTCCGCATGCCATCCAAATACCACTGAACTATGCTCTTGGAATTGCTGACGCCACTGGCCATCGTGGAGTTGGTGAAAGCGGGTACGCAAGCTTGGATGTCGCTCGACAATATCTAATACTGCATGACGCACCGTGTCTACGTCGGCCGAGCCTTCGAGACGAAGGAAGAGCTTCTGAGCGGTACCGTTGCGCTGGTGCGCTGGGGCCGACTGCAGAAAGCTTTGTTGAATGCAGGAGAGGCTGAATGGTTCCAGAGCTGCGTCTGGGCGCGGATTGCCTCCCGGAGCCCGGATGTGTCTCGCCAGCTTCGCTATAGTCCTGTGTCGAAAGAGGTCCTGTATAGTGAGATGGACTTTTTGTTTGCGACACAGCATACATGCTTGCATTGCAATGATGGAATCGCCTCCCAGTCGGAAGAAGCTATCATCGATCCCAATCGAGGAAGGATCCACGTCGAGAGCCTTCGCAAAGACACCATGCAGGATGCGCTCCATGCGGGTGCTTGGCATTCGATGTTCTTGTCGCAACTCCACGTAAGCATTCAGCTCCTCCCTGGTCTTCTCGCTTACCACTCGGCGGAGCTCCTTGCGGCTCGTTTTGCGGGTGATGGTCAAGGGAATCCGCGTGAGCTCAACGTAAAGGTCCGGCAGCATGTATCGCGGAAGTATCGTAGACAGGGAAGCGCCGGCTGCCTGTGCTCTGGCGCGGAACGGCTCCGAAGGGGGCGCTAGAATAGGGCCATCTACGTTTGACCCGTTTTCGGAGGAGCGCAGCAAGATAAAGGCCACGAATATAGGGGTGCTTTCGCCGGCAGGAATGACCATATCGGCGACGACCTTCGCGGCGGATTCGAAGTGCTCTCGAACATGATACTCCACCTCGCCCAGCTCCACCCGTTGACCGCGAATCTTGACCTGGGTTCCTGTGCGGCCGATAATATCGTAAGTTCCATCCTCACGGCAGCGCATCAGGTCACCAGTGCGATAGAAGCGCTGGGAGGCGAGAGGCAGTGGAAACAGTGAACGCCATCGTGGAGGCAGGATGAACCCCCGCGCTGTTTCTTCTGGCTTGTTCAAGTACTCCTGCGCCAGACATGGTCCCTCCAGAAGTAGTTCGCCAACAGCGCCCACGGGAACAAGCTGCTGAGGGTCTTGTGGATCGGCTAGCCAGAAACGCGCATTCGCAGGGCGACCGATGCAGGTGTTATCTGCTGACGGGGAAAGCGGATTAGACACAGCACAGATGCCAGCCCATTCTGTCAGGCCATAGGCTTGAAGTAACTGGACCTCAGTAGCCCAGCTCTTGACCAAGCTACGCGGGAGCGGCTCTCCTGCCACCACAAGCGTCTCGAGGCAGGGGATGTCGTCGTAGTTCAGTCCCTGGATGACGGAGGGAGTAAGGATAGCCCAAGTGGCCTGCAGCTGATTGATAGACGCTGCCAGATTACAGGTACGATCCGTCTCCGATGGAATGCAGAGGGTTGCTCCCGCGGTTAGGGAGCAAAAGACCTCGATGAGGGCCATGCCAAAGCCACAGGATGCGAAGTGAAACACCCGGCTATCCCGCGTGATCTGTAGGGCCACGCTGTGCGAAGGGGCCAGGCTGGCAAAGGCTGTATGGCTTAGCAAGCACCCTTTGGGGGTACCAGTGCTTCCAGAGGTAAACAAGATGTATCCTGCGGCGCTCCCGGGGACAGGTGGAGGCAATTCGGTGCTGGAACGTGGCATGTGTACGATCGTGAAGTCGTTGAGGATGACCACCCGGTCTATTATGCCTTTGACACGCTCGCAGTTCTGGTTGGAGGTCAGAGCCAGAGCAGCCTTCATTTCATGAATCATGACTCGCAACCGGCTGGCTGGGGTCGATGGGTCAATTGGTACGTAGCACCCTCCAGCCTTCAGCACTGCCAGGCCTGCGACCACAAACCATTTGGACTTTTCAAACAATACTGGGACAGCGACGCCGACACCGACTCCGAAGCTGTGTAGATAAGCAGCGACTCGATCAGACAGCTTGTCCAGATCTTCATATGTCAGCTCGCCATCCCATGAAGACACCGCCAGCTTCCTCGGCGCCGACATAGCGTTATTGTGGATGACTTGGTGGATCAACGTGGTGGATTCGGCCCCGTCGATGTCATTCCAGCGTGTGATATCTTCGCGGTTCTGTCTACTGCATAGGCTGGTCTCTCCAACGGTCTGTTGTGGAACTACCCGCAGACTGGTAATAGCATGTTCGACGGTGCTGGCGACGTCACGCGCCTGTTTCCTGGAGAGGATACGACTGTCGTACTGCAACCCTAGTTTCACGTTGGTTTGATCGATCGTCAACCGGACCTCTACCGCGTAGTGCGGGCCATCTTTCACGTCTCTTTCTTTTGTGCATTGTGTTGGAACCACTATGTCAAGCCCCTCGCACGATGTCACCACTTGCACCGACAAGCGGGTGTTGTATAGCTCGTCCCTCGGTGAAGGCATCGGCAAGCTTTGAACACAAACCTCATCGACGAGATCTTGCAGCTTTGTGTCTGGCGTAATCGAGACATGCAAGCATTGCTCTCCATCCGCTGAAATGGAGCCGTCTGGCCTAATAACACAAAATCCGAAACTCACATGGTCAACCTCGCAGAACCTGTGGAGAGTCAATGACCAGGCCGCTTTCACGAGCGGCAGTAACTTCACGACCCCATGACGGCACAGCCGAAGGTCAAGCTTTGAAATATCCACCGGGACCTCGGAATGGGCATGCGGATGATCGTGATGGGAGCTCTGTGCAAGGACAGGGAAGAGAGACGGGTCTGTCGGTGAGGACATATTTTAAGGTTCGGTGTGTTTGGCAACCGAGACAAGCAATTGTGATTATTCGCTGTGGGAGAATGGTATGGACACATATATGATCAGCTGGCTCAGTGTCCGGTAACGATAGAGGCCATGTCAGATTAAGAGGAAAGAACCAGTCCTCCGAGCGCAGGGAATCGTAACTAAGTACGCCAGCCAGCAGTACCGACGAAGACGCCTTACATTGATCTGTGAGCGAAATTTTGGTCCGAAATTTGGACATCTATGTGAAAGCACCATGCATAAGCCAATGTGTCCTTGAGCAGCATTTGCTCTCAATCGACGACACGGCCAACATCACAGAAATAGGTGAGAAACGCCAGGGCTCTCCTACTCGTCGGCCTGCCCATGTCCCTTACAGCACAGCGATGGCACCATTCAACACACCGGCGGAGACCAAGGCCCGCGGAGTTCGAACGGGTTATACTTGCTCCACTCCAATCCCTTGCTTATGCCACCCTGGAGGACCGGTTCGCATAATGTCCACCATACTGGATCAGAGGCAGAAGAAAATAATCCTACCAAGGGCAGCTCGATAGCCACGCTGCTGGGTGCTCCTACAAAATCAGTGTCACGGGTGACAAAATCCGTGAGTATTCGAGCAACAAACTCCACATGCCGTCGGCTTCATCGCGAACATTTAGTTCACTATGAGGATGGAGGCGCTTCTGCAGCTGCAGGGAACTGCCTGGAAAAGGTCAGATTCGGCCCCAGCTCTGCGAGCAAGAAATATGGCGGCCCCTTGCCTTCGCAATACCTCCCAAGGGGTCGTCTTGCGACTGTGAAAAGTGATCTTCCTCCCTCCAGGGCTATACATCCTTTATCTTTTTTGGCAGATTGTCAGTTCAAAAGACCCTGGGAACATTCTGGCGCCATCGGTGTTCCTATATACTTGATTGGGAGCCTTCTATCGTATTACTCTCCCTCGTTTAAAACTAAACCCTCTGGAAGTACCACATTATGGCGCAGTGTAACGTATCCTAGATTGCCCCTTGACTGTCTGCTCCCAATCCATGGCAACAGCTTCTCCGTGCTCCTCCATCCACTCTGGCATCGACAAGTCCGCCTCTGAAAACAGCACCCTCCTCTACACTTTTACCCCTTACCTAACGGAATACAGTAAGCCGTCCCAAATGGTAATACCATGTGTTTCCCAAAGGGAGTTATTGTATGGTAGTCCCATACTATCATCACCTCCTAACTGTGGAGCAGAGTGACTTTTGACCGACTGATAATACCCTTGTGGGCTTGAGATACTGTTAAGCTCCATTCAATGCATCTTGTAAGGGGCATCACGCTGTCTATCTGAGTTGGTGCTGCTGCTGGTGATCGCCTCCATATTACTCCCGAAATGTCTACTCGGTTAGGATTGTGGGCGTTTCCTAATATAGCTTCAAGAAGAAAAACAGTCGAGGAACGCTGATTATATAGTAAGGGAGGAAGTGAGAGACCAGGTAAGACTGGAATACTTAGAGAAAAAGGCTCTTGAATCCAGGTAAGTAGAAGATAGGATAAGAAAACAAGAGGGGTGAGTAGGAAAGAAAACTGATCGGAAAGGGTCATGAAAAATGAAGGGTAGCTATTGCGGCCCAGAACCCAGCTGAGTGCCGTGAGGCCATTTTCGGCGGCCTCAGGAAATGGCGGTTGCAAGTGCGACAGTGAAGCAGTCGATAAGCCCGGTCAAAAGACAGAGAACGGATCGGAATGCCTACAACAGGTTCCTGGTTCCGGAAACGGGCAGTCCGGGGTCGAGGTGCATGGTACTTGTGAATGGGGTCATTATGTGTTACCAAATGTCCGCCGAAAGTGGCAACTTATTTCTGTCCCCCACCCAGCAGGTTCCCTCAATCATTGTGAAAATATGTAAAATTCCTTACTGAACAGAGCATTCAGACATTTGTTCCCCCTTGCCGACGTAGTTGACCTGATGAGAGGGCCCTTACCGTGCCACTTCCACCCGAGGGATATGTATCTGGAAACATGTTTCCCGACTTTTCCGCGGCAGGACATGAGTAGAGCGCTCTTCCCGTCCTCCTGAAATATATAAACAATATCCAGGATGCGGCCTACTTCTGAGTGAATCGTGTTCTGGACTATCGTTCACACCTGTTTGACCGACCACCGAGATAGATAATCATGGGTTCAATCTCCTCCCCGGCTCCTGCCACTCTCAGTAGGATAGAAAGCTTCGAACAGATCGAAGCACTTGGCGACCGAGAGGCCTCCGTGGTCACTATGTTCAGCGGTGGCCTGGACAGCACCTACCTGCTCTTCTATCTTCACCGGCTCGGATTCAAAAATGTCTACGCTGTCGCGGTGGACGTCGGGGAGCCCGTCAACCAGGGCAAGCTGACCGACATGGCCGCCCGTTTTAATGCAAAATTCGTATATCTCGATGGCAAAGACGAATTCGTTGAACAGGGCATCAAACCAGCCATTCGGGCTCACGCCAGTTATCTCGGAATGTATCCGCTCAGCAGTTCGCTCAGTCGGCCGGTCATCGCCCGCTTAGTCGCCGATTATGCCAAGTCATTGGATTCGAAGCTCCTGCTCCATACCGCCAATCTATCGCAAAACAGCCTGCGCCGGCTCAACAACAGCATTCAGCGCAGTGGGTTTTCTGGGTTGTATGGAAGCCCATACGTGCGTTCGGTCAGCTCCCGCGAGAATAAAGCGGCCGAACTGGCCAAAGCCGGCTTGGCTTTCATGTCAGACCGCAAGCTGAGCCGTGATGAAAACTTGTGGTGCCGAGAGTTTGAGAGTGGTCCGCTGGATGATCCAGAGGATTTCACCATCCCAGAAGATGCGTATGTCTGGACGCAAAGCGTCGTCAATCATGCGCCGGAGAAAGTCAAGCTCGGCTTCGAAAGTGGCCAACTCGTTTCCGTCAACGATCAAAAGATGGCATTGATCAAAGCCATCGCGCTGCTGAACAACACGGTAGGAAAGTTTGGTCACGGCCGCTTTGTCGGGCTCGAACCCATCATCACAGACGAAAAGGTTCTCGAGGTTCGCGAAGCTCCCGCCGCCGCGATCATCATGGATGCGCTCCGCCATCTTGAAGTGGCTTCGCTGAGCACCAAATCGCTCGGACTGAAACAGGAGCTTGAGCAGAAATGGGTCCTTGAAGCCATAACTGGTCAATGGGCAAGCCCGGTCCACACTATGTGTGACCGCGCCATGGCCTCCATCTTAGAGAATGTCTCCGGGACGGTGACTTACGTCGTCGGTCCAAGCAGCTTCTTGCCCTGCTCCATAATAGCACAGAATCCCTGTTATGTGCGGGATAGGGACGACTGGGAACTACAGACTGCTACAAACCCCGCAGGTTTGCCTTCCATCGAGCTTGTCTAAGCAGAGAAAGACAACCTCGTTTTTCCGAGCCTTTTCTGTCTGCGGCCGGCTCCAAGGTGGAGAAAGGAGAAAGCTAGGCCACTGATTGTGGACACAACTTCAGTTAGGGGTCTCAATCCGCGGAGCAACGTTCAAGCCTTCTGCTTGTGGGAGAAATGACATATAACAGGAGTAGAGTTGCATCCAGTCTGAGTTCAGGCAACTTTAAAATCAGTTAACACTAAACCATTACGATTTTAAGTTGAAATTTTAGAAATTAGAACTAAAATAGGTCTATTCTGAGTTAGTGAAGTTTTTACTATAAATCCCGCTACTAGGCCTAGATAGGTATAGCTAGGATCCTACTAACTACCCATAGTTAGATTTAGTTTAGTAATAATTTAGATAAACTGCTATTCTAATCTGATACCTTAAGCCTATAAAATACGATACTATTAGAGTTGCATTTGGTCTGAGTTTTGTACTAACCTTTGAAAACTGTAAGAAGCAGTTCTAGGCAGCTACTCGCCAACACCAAAAAGGTTAAAATGTGTTTCCATAGGGAATCCCCAGGCCTAAAACAAGCTTATAAGCCTCCTTGAGGTGGCGGCCCTACCTAGGCCGCAGCCCCATAACAAAAACCATCAATTGAACCATTAATCCTAAGTTGAAATTCTAGATATTTTTTCATTTTTATATGAAATATACGGTAATTATCATCATACTAATCTAGATCTAAAATATCAATTCAATATCTATAGGGTTGAATAGGTGGTGGTTAAGAATCATTCTTAGACGATAGTGCTTGTCGAAGGTTGAATGCATCTATATATATACAAACCACTAGCACTTCAAACCAACCCCCAACAGAAATAATTATTCCCTTACATCTCAGCAACCACTAGATATTTTGAATCAATATTTCATATTCAAATAAACTAGATACCAGGCTATCTAGTGGTATTAATATCTCTAGAGAAATACTAGAAATTAGTGATTACTAAGCAGCATGGATTGGGCGGATTCACCTAATCTGATAAAACCGCAAGACTGTAACTGACAGTTTTTAACCGAACTCAAATCGGGCCTTGGGTAGGGCACCCTAACCCGAAGCGATTCCCTAGGCTAGGCCCCGAACCCGCACCACTGCGAGTTCGGTGAGGGTTGGATTTTGATTTTAACGCTTCGATTATGCAACTCTAACTGCAGAGAGCTTGGTGCTTCCTGACGGTCCATCTTGGGTCAAGGCGATAGGCAAGTCTCAATAGTAAGGTTGTATTCAGGCACCCCCGCTATTACTTACCGTCATAAAGTAAATTTTAATAGATCGAGTCTTCCAATTGACATCCAGAGGCAAAGTGGATTGGTTGGTGATGTACGATAGTAACATGTTGATAGAGGTGGGAATGACAAATTTTGTATGGCATCAGCTATGGAGGGAGAAAAACGGTGAGTGGCTGCGGAAGGAGTCAGGTGACATGCAAACAATCGAAGTAGGCATGCAGTTATAACTGTTCGAAATCAGATCTACCATTGCTCTTCAACATTGATCAGGCTACTTTGAATGAAAATATGTTTAGGAAAAATATTTTAAGGTTTTCTACCCAACCTGTGTTCCCTTTTGGCACACAGTTTCTCTTCCGCACGTGATGGGTCTAATTCTCGTATTCCGCCCAAGATAGGGGGAGGCCCGGGAGGGCCACTGGCCACTTGGACTCAACCTTTCTCTATTCTTACTCTCACTGGAGACAGCACTCAACATGGGCCGCTGGTGGGGACTACCGCTTCCCCCAGAGATTATTCTGGAACTGTTTGAGTATTTGGAACCCTCGGATGTTGTGGCTCTCGCGCAAGCCGCGGAGGGGTTCGCCCAGCTCGCTGTCTCAGCGTACTCATCTAGTCTCCGCGAACATGGACGAACGATCTTGTTTTCTGCAGTTACATGTGGACATGTAAGCATTGTCCAGCGTTATCTGGAGGGAGGAGCCGATCCCTGCGCCGCTGATGATGAGGGATACACACCATTGCACTGGGCCGCTGCTTTCGGTCACTGCAATGTAGTGTCTTTACTCATTGATGTGGGAGCTGATATTCATGCACGTCATAAGAATGGACTTACTCCACTGGATTATGCCATTATAACAGGACATGATCGCGTTGTGGAGGTTCTTTTGAATAATGGAGCTACCATTACGGATGTCAGGATCGGCAAGGCTCAAAGAACGACTCTACATGCGGCTGCTATCAAGGGATATAGCAAGATTGCAGAGATGTTACTAAGCCACGGAGCCCCTATTGATGTCAAGGATGCCCATGGCCATACGCCTCTTCATTTGGCTGTTTCGGAAGGGCATCTTGAGATAGTTCGGGCCCTGCTTTGTGCTGGGGCAACAGTCTTCATTCATGATGAAATAGGCGACTCACCACTGCACTTGGCTGCCGGCAACGGTTATTTTGCTATCGCACAGGAGCTTCTGAATAAGGGAGCAGACCCTTCTCTGCAAGGCCACGAACATGCTACGCCATTGCATCAGGCATCTTTACTGGGTTTCGTCGACGTTGTCGAGCTTCTTCTAAAATCTGGGGCAAATGTGTCTGCTCAACGTTTAGATGGACAAACTCCTCTTCTCCAAGCCAGTGGCGCCGGCCACGTTGCAATCGTGCGGCTGCTTCTAGGTGCTGGAAGCGGTCCTTCAATTCCAGATGAGGATGGGAACACGCCACTACACTTCGCTGTCCTTTCAGGAAAAGCAGCAATTGCTGAAATGCTGATAGAAGCTGGAGCGCATGTCGATAGCGTGAATGACAACAAACAGACCCCCCTACACTGGGCAGCAAAAGGACATGAAGAGATGGTCCCTACATTGCTGAATCACAAAGCTGATACCCATGCTTGCAGCCGTACAGGGTGGACTCCGCTACATTGGGCAGCTAACGAGGGCCATGTTGGTATAACGACAGCCTTATTGAAAGCCGGGGCTCTCGACCAGATTCAAAATCAACATGGGGAATCAGCGCTGCACTTGGCCGCTCGGAAAGGCCATGAAGCTGTCGTCCAATTGCTTATCCAATGGGGCAGCAATCCACATCTCACTGATAATAAACTTCGCACAGCTCTGCATTATGCAGCTGGCGAGGGACATGAGGACATGGTAAGAATGTTACTGAGTATCCAAGTCAGAACGGGCGTCAGAGATATCGATGGTCGGACTCCGCTTTATTATGCAGCACTCCATGGACATGTGATGATCGCAAAAATGCTTCTTGGTTTGGGCACCACCCTTGACGAGACCGTCAACGAAGCCTTTTTAGAGGCTGCAGAAGCGGGGCACGAATTGATGGTTCAACTTCTCATCATACATGGCGTTGATCTGTCTTTCAAAGATACAAGCGGATATACAGCGTTGCATCGAGCCGTTCTGGGGAGTCAAATTAAAGTTCTCGAACTTCTTCTCAATACAGAGGCTGATATCTCTGCCCGGGATAACCGGGGAAAAACAGCATTGCATCTTGCTGCCCAGGAGGGCGAGGATGAAATTGCCAAAGTTCTCTTGGGAGACAGTGAAATAAGGAATCTCCAGGATTGTAATGGCTGGACGGCTCTGCATTGGGCGGTGAACAACGAACATGAAAACACTGTCCAGTCTCTCTTAGATGCTGGTGTTGATCCTGGTATTAGTTCCTTCGACGGATGCACGCCGCTTGATTTAGCCGAAGTTGGGGCTCTAGAAACAATCGAGCAGATGCTACGGGAGGCATTAGCAGCGACAGATAGACCAACCATTGGTGACGCGCCTCCATGAGAATATCAGTGCATTCTATCAAGTCGAGGGCCTGGTAAATTACCACCAGAAGCGCCAGGACTGCAAAGCTGCAGATCAGAATATTTGGTTAAGATTATGACATATTGTCACAACTTATTATTACCTGATAAGTTTTGTGTATGTTGGTAATAGAATACTTACTACACTTGACCACCTCGGCTATTTGTGATGTAGTGAGCTTGTTCCTGCTGCTTATCATATCCATATACAATCATCTTATGCTGCTACGGCCCAAACTAGTAACACAGTTGTGTGTGGAGTTGTTAGGCCCCGAGAGTTGTAGAGAAGCGGACTGTCTAGGGAGGCTCTGCACGGACGATAGGCCACCGGTGGATGACGCAGACTGATGGCCTGAAATGTGCCGTCCGAATTGGCAAAGCATTCGGCCCACAGACGGTAAGGGCTCAAATGGACTACTTAGGACTCCCCTCTGCTTGAGGGCCTCACAAAGTCAGGCTTTTGGCTGAATTCCGGCCTGGACTATGCCGGAATCTACGTGAGCTACCTTCAAAGGGCCGGGGGCTACTATATCGATGTAGGGGCTTCGCGCATGATTATCGAAGGCAAATCAACGGATGGCGCATAATGCTCATCAATTCTCGTCTCATGGTTGTAGCTCTGCTTGGTAGGAGCTACATTCGCTCAAAGGCACTGCCACTGAAGAGCCGGTTGGCGGACGTAGTGCTAAAGAGGAGGTGCTTCCTGCGTTTGACCTCCCATCAAAGCGCATTCCATTGAGCGGGATACCATCCCTGTTCCTCGGTGTCCCCCCCCGAGTTTCGCGAAATAAGCGTGGAGGGTATATTGACTTTATACAGAAACTCGATGCTCTTCGAAATACAGGCATTGTGGTCGAGACATAGATAATGGTGTTCCAAAAGCCCTGTAGAGAAAGGACCAACGCGCCAGCCAAGTTCAAGCCGAAATTGGGCTCGTTAGGGTGAACGAGACCGTATATCCGGTTAATTGACGACGGGATCTGGGAAAGAGAATAAAGTCAGTAAATTGCGCCCACAATCAGAGACATGTCCTTGAAACAGTGTGAGCTGGTAAGAGCAGGGCCCGCCGCCAGGAGATAAGCAGGGTAGCACAAAATGAGGCCAGTAGGGGGAAGAATAATAACCATACCCAAGTAACTACCATGGCTATAAAGAAGAGAAAAGAATATCTTATATATCCCCACATAGCCCTATTACTTCCGTTTTGAGCATCTATCCTGTTTTGAGATCTGGATTGTTGTGATTCGATGCAGACAGCATACGGAGCTGCCCCCTCGGCTGCCAGGAGTCCCTCGGCGCCTGTGGTTACTTGAACGGTGATCGAGTGAGTCTTTCTGATTGTTTCGCTGGCAGATAGTGTATCTTTTGCACTTTTGAAATCTCTGTGCTTGCGGAAGATGTCGCTACCCACTTTGACATATATCGCAAATGTTGCGATGCTGACAGCCCTTTTAAGTCGATGAGAATGGGAGGTAATAAGGTTGGAATATGCACAAACATACCATACTGGACCGTAGAAACACACCAGACGAAGGAATTGCCACGGGCCGCTGATGGAGCACCAAATCTGTCTGGGAATTAATACACTGCTTCATTCGTTAATATCCGGGTACACCTACCAAAGCAGGTCCATAAATCCTTCCTCGCTCATCAGTCTTGATGGATATCAATACGGTCGCTAGCACCAGAGGTAGCCCATAACACAGAAGGAAGTACCACTTTTCCAGCTTCTTTATATCTTCTTCCGTGTACCTCCGGTAAAAGGTAAGATAGATATTCAGGGCCATGCAAAAGGACCATAATGAATCCGCAGGCATCCAACTGTGCATGCCCAGGGCATTAGAATTTTTTCCAAGATCTGTCCGCGGGGTGAGTGAGTAGTGACGTACTACTGGATGAAAAATGCCTGTGTTTGACATAAGGCAGAATTTGGACCCGCTGTGATTCCATCCATGCTCATCAGCGAAGCAACGGCGGAAAAGATATTCCCAAAGGATGCATAGAAAATCAATCTGTTGATTGGCCTGCGAAAGGCAGCCGATACGCAATACGTGATGAAGATTAGCAGGCAGCCCAGCAGAGAAGCCGTCCCGCCCACTCTTTCTGCTAAGGAGACTGCGCGAAGTTGCTCCTCGGTCAAGGCCATAGCATATAATTGATCATCATTTTCGGAAGCAGGTGCAACACCACCACGTTTGCAGTATTTAAATGATCAGAGGGGATGCGCCTTGGGAATGGCCCTCGAAAATAGATTTCAAACATTGGTTCACCAAATTGGAGCGCGGAGACGTCTGTCTTTTTAAGTTGTGTGGCAGAGGAAGTAAGACAGGATTCGCACATCGTTTCCAGTATACAATGGACTGTTAGCATGATCCTGCGGGGTACTAGAATGACCTAATATAAGTTCAACTTGACCTTGGGACCTTGCCTTTCTGCCACTGAAGTCAGTATTTCCACCAATCCTGATAACCAATCCCCGAAAGTCTAATGCAATAACCACACCGGGTAAGCCACATGGGGTAACAGGCGGATGCAGGAGTCTGGAAGCACGACAGCAACACCAAATCTGAGTAGAGCCACTCTCAGTATTAGTGATAATCAATGCCGATGTTGAGTACAGAGCGCTACAGCTGAACCAGATCTGTTGCATCACTTGCTATAGACCAAATTATGGTGTGTAATGCTGGAATGCGTTTGATTTTCTATCAGCCACCCAACTCAGGACAAAGCCAGCGATTACCAGCCCAGATTGCCCTATTGTCCAACCGTGGAAGCGTCCAAGTGTTCCAGACACAACAACGAGCAACGCTGCGGGGAAGCTTTGTAGCCCTGCTACATCTGGTTCAGTTTAAATCACGTCTAAGGATAATCTCTTCGATGGCCTGTTCTAGATACAGATAAGAACACGCTGATAAACCAGGCTCTGGCCCGAGAAGGAATACGAGCCCTGAGATACAAAAACCAAAATGTACAGATGCTGCATCAATTGAATTCCCTTTTCGGTCAGTAGTTAAGACTCTTTACTCCAGTACCAATACAGTAGCAGACGCCGTAAGTGTTCTTATAATGACTATATAGTGTAGGCGTTCTTATACACTGGAACAATAATGAAATAGCAAAGCCAGATCCGACCTCGAAGCGGCCAATTCTATCAAACTAAAACCGCTATTTAGACGTTGGGCCGAAGCCCCAGTAGGTCAGGGTTGGTTCTATTTTCTAAAATTTAGACTTGAAATCACGGCGTTTTGGTTCCAACTGGCTTTGAACTCGCCCAAACTCAGACTGAATGCAGCTCTACTAATTAGTACAGCTGGGCCTAACAGGTACATAGGGGTTTCATAGTTATACTAGCTAATGGGGACTATATAACTAGCATAGCCGGATACAGCGCCATGAGACGAATAGAATAATAGCTAAGTCACCCTGCCTGAATAATTGATTGTGGTCCTCACCAGATGCAGCGATGGGAATGAGGGGTGCGGTTTCCCATAGTGGGCAGGCTGGGGAAAGCCGTGAGAGCGGTCTAGTAGGAGATCTTGGAATTGCCTACCTAATAACTGAAGGTTGTCAATTAAATGAGCTAGAGGGATAGATGTGTTCTATACGCTGTGTTTTCAAGAACATGTCTATTCATTCGAGGAGTCTTGTTAAGAATCCTGAGAACTCTATCGCATGCCTTTCAATCACTGGTAATGCGGTTCCTGCTAGGCTTTCACGGCTTGCTCTATCCTTGCCTATATGTCGGCTCAGGAGATCGGAGTATACACCCATGTTTATATCTTTCTACCGCACCTGTACGATCCTAACAATTTTGGCCAACGGATACCACGGATGCATGTCTGACTGTATCCGGTCGGTGGGTCAAGTATATCTCGGACTTTGTGAACGGGGTCTCTTTGGGATCATTTAAATGGTAATTCCAGTGGCAAAGAAATGAATAAACTGCATGGACAACCAGAAGGAGCAAAGACTATAATTGACTATTCCTATCAATACAATCGGACAATTTAAGCAACCTGCGAGGCAGTTGCAGAATGAGCCCTCGCAATAATCTCAACATCCGTGACATGTCCCTTGAACTTGCGGAAGTTGACCCTCTTTTCAAACCTGTCAAGACGCGATAACATTAGTCTTAGCATGCCCACGATCACCCCCTTCCACTGCAATGGATAAACTTACAATTCGTCAATCTCGGCAGGAGTTCGGAGTGATACTTCAGGCAATATGAACCACCCAATGATCACCGCAATGGCGCCAGTAGCTGCGAAGCTGTATATGGGACTTAGCGCTAATCAAGGCAGACTTGCAATAACTTGCTTCAATGGAGTTTTCTCCACACTTACAAGAAACCGGTCTTGACACCCCAATGAGCATTTCCATTGATCATCAAGGGTGTGCAGAAGCTGAACATGATTGAAAACAAATTTGAAGCAGCCAGAGACCAGCCGGCCGTCTGCGCTCTCAGAGACTGTCTGGGCACTTCGGCTGCGTAGGCATATCCAATAGCGGACGCACCAGTAGTGGAGAAAGTTGCCAAGCATGCGAAGAAGATCTGAGTCCGTCATCAGCCATAAGTATATGTACTGAACAGAGATTTTAAACAGACCAGAAGAGAGCTAGTGGATTTTTGAGTGTAATCAAAGCATCCGATAATGCCGAGGCACAGAACCGATAACACAGTGACAGCATAGGGCCACACAGTAAGAGGCCGACGGCCAAGGCGGTCCGTGAGTGTCGAAGTGAGAATCATTGCAATGATTTGACAGCATGAAAGGATGAGAGTCACTAAGAACGGATTTTTGTTGCCAGCGTATTGGACTGAAATATGTCAGCCACAAATCCCGAAAGACAGTGTTCACGTACAGAAGTAGACAGCATAAGTATTGAACACGGACAGGCCGACGAACTGCTGTGTGAGTTTTGGCCAAGCTGCAATGATGAATCGGATACCGTTTCGGCCACGGAAAATACCCCACATTCCCTCTTGCGAGTTCTCCTTTGCAATGCGACGCTCCTCAGCGACTGTCGCCGCCATGGCATTCTGTGGACAAGTCAGGATAAGGCAGGCGTTAAAGACACAGCGGGAACAGTCGCACAATCTTTTCCTGAATATCGTATCCTTCAATCCGACCATAAAAATGTTGGAGAATCTTGGCTGCCTGGGTTTGCTTGTCTTTGCTGACCAGCCACCAGGGCGACTCGGGAATAATGAGGATGATTATGATGGAAATCCCAATCATAGCCCACTGGTAGAAATGGGTTAGCATGCTCGGGTCCATTGAAGATGCCATCTTTTTCGTACCTGACTATAAATAGCAGTCCGGAAGTCGTATGGATTATGGGCATTGAGTCTGTTGAGTGCCACCGAAGCAAATAGCTGTCCTAGAACAAACCAACTGAATGTGGATAAGTTTTAGTAGATGATCCCATGGCTAGTTCAACAAACAGTTGGCCTCACAAAGTATATGCATTGATCAGGAACCCCTTTAACTGAGTTGGTGCAATCTCTGAGATGTAGAACGGCAGCGTGGCTTGTAACATGCCAATCCCCATGCCTGCAAGGAGTTTGGCTACAAGCCAGTGCTCCCAAGAAGTGCTGAATGACTCAGCGAAGATACTCTGCAGAAAGGCAAATATATTAGCATAATTAATCTCTGTTGCAAGGGGAAAGTCCGTCCATAAACGTTGGGGTGCTATCAAAGTCCATACCGCTGTAAGGAAAACACTAAGCGTGTAAAAAGCCGCCTTTCGACCGTACTTTTCAGTGGCATATTGGAGAAACTGAGCGAGGAAGCCTATGTTAGCCAGAGCCTGGATTCGTCTTTAATTCGGTGGATAGCACACAATTTGCCCGATGGTTTGGCCAGCAGCCTGGATGCCCCCCCACGCAGAGACATACTTGCTGTCGATGATCTTTGTCCCCGGA
Organism: Aspergillus lentulus; assembly: GCF_010724455.1. The sequence goes on along the minus strand of NW_022983990.1, from coordinate 15,062 downwards.
CTGGCCATCTGACGAATAAATCCCTTGTTGGCGACGATACCGCCGTTCAGATTGATTTCTATTGACATTTAGAGGATTGAAGAGGGTCAATTCAAATGAATTAATGCTTACGGTAGCCATCCAACGATGCACTAAAAGCTGCAATCATTGCCAAGGCAGACACCCACTTGTATCTCCTTACGCTTTGCCATATACCAAAGTCATCTTCTTTGGTGCGCATAATGGGATTGTTCCCCTTCTCAACCTGAGATTCCATCTTCTCTGTTGTGATAGCTTGCTCGATCGTCTCACTAGTGCACTTGGTGGACTCCATTTCGGCTGTTGTATTGTCTGATAAGAGAAATATTTCCGCTGTACACTTAGTTAGGAAGGCCTAGAACAGTACAAGTGTCAGGGCCCAACGAGCTGGTATCGGGAATATGAAAGCGAAACGACAAGGAGTAGAGAGAAAGACTGAGCTTATAAGTAAACGTCGTATTAAAATTGCTTGTCAGGAATCTGATTTCAGGTTAAGCCCACTTGGCCATGAACAGACACTTTTCCCCCAGATTCTCCGCAATCTAACGCTTTACATTGGAGAAAGGTCGAACCGCCGGAAAGAGAGCTTCCTGGACTCGATGCTGAAGCGACTGACCAGCCAACGGGCTCTTGACGGCAATTGATCCAAGACTTTTATCTTACCCCGGACGGAATTGTTCAGCCCTTTGGGTTTCAAGAAAGGCGGGGTATTAGTGCATGGCTATCATCCACTGGTGTTGAAACTGGAGTTGGACCGGCCAGAGATGGGTTGCGTATTCACACAGGTTCGGCTCCCATCTCGTAAAGACAATGCAAACCCACTCGGCATCTAGTGGTTCGTGTCGCAATCTTCCGGGATGGTAACAAGCCTGAAGGAACTTGTGCTTTTGACTGCGGACGAAGTTGAGTATAGAATTAAGACGGTCCAATGACGGCGAGACTAGGTTCTTCGCAACCACGGATCGGCGAATCTCTTGTGGTGAACCATAAAACCTATCTCTCCATTCGCAGGAGTTGAACCACAACGCTCGTCGCGCGCGTGGACTTTTCTCGCGGTATTTGGCACCGAAGAACGTGTAAAATTCGCCAATGACAGTGCTGTCCATCTTGGCTCCACAGTCTTCCCCGCCTTTGATATTCACCTTTTTGGCTTACAGTTCGGCTCAGTCCTCCAGATAAGAACTAGGGTTAACTCTATCTCGGCGTACTTTGGGGTAGATCCACAAGCTTACCTTTGAGAAGGATTCTTTAATTTTCTTAGCGGGCTTGGGATCAACAGCAGACTCAATCCGCGGCTTTGGGGATGCCTAGCCGCCGGCCTTTGAACCGCATCTGTCACAAGATGCTCGCGGTAGAGCAGCGGATTCGGTCAATTCTGGTCCTGGTTCATTTACCGCACAATTTATTTCGTTTGCCGATCGGCTAGACATTATACATGTCCAGTACTTACAAGCAATTGGCAGAGGCACCGACGGAGCAATTTGCGGATGATCTCAGATTCGGAAACTAGAATAGACAATCAGGTCTACCCATTGGACCTTATAAATGAAGCTCCGGCCCAAGTATTATCTGTATTATAAGGTTGAGTAGGTTAACTCAGAACATCAGCAAGGTCCTAAATAGAAGTCAACATCACTCTGAGCACTGATCACGAGTAATCAAATATGGCACAAGACAGCAATTATCCAAGGTTCTCAGCACGGCCTGTTGGCAAGCAAGTCCATAGCATCTACCGAGATCGTCTGGAGACGTTTATCCAGCCTGGTCAATATGAGAGGCAAAATCTTCTCTCGTAAGAGCTGCCGCTTGTCGCATCAATCGTCTTTGATACTGACCTCTCCTCCATTCGCCACTAGATCGTTATATAAGGCACGATTTTGTGGTGAACCAACCATACAACTATCAGTGTGGTCTGCTCCAGGCCTCTCACGGCCTACATTCGACGAAGCCACATCGCAGCAGTTCCAACCCACTCAGGTAGGCCGATCTTTCGGACCTGGGTGGTCGACCCACTGGTTCAAGGTGCAAGTGCGAGTACCTGATGGGTTCTTGAATGAAGAGATCATAGAGTTGCATTGGGAGGCTAGTAACGAAGGTATGATCTGGACGGAAGACGGGCACCCACTGCAGGGGCTCAGTGGAGACGGAGAGCGCGTGGAATGGATTATCCCCCCTAGGTTCAGGGACGGCAAGGAACACACATTCTACTTGGAAATGGCGTGTAACGGGATGTTTGGTCTTGGAAAAGGCGCAAGAAATCAACCTCCAGACCCTGATCGCTATTTTACTCTGGAGAAAGCTGAGATCGTGGCTGTCAACCAGGAAGCCCGAGCATTATACTTTGATTTTTCTGTCATCAGCGGTATGTCATGGCTTCTCTCTGTGTATCTGGAGAGCGACAACTAACTGTCTGCGACGATAGAGGCGGCGCGTCAATTTCCTGAGCACTCGTGGGAGAGCCACAAAGCGCTACAGGTTGCCAACAACATTATTGATGTGTTTACGGCTGGCGAAGGGAGTGATGCATCTATTCGCGAGGCCAGGCAGATAAGCCACGAGTATCTGGGAGAGAAAGCCGATCGGGCCGAGGTTTACGAGTCCCATACTGAGCCAATTGTTTACGCTATTGGACACTGCCATATTGACACCTGTTGGTTATGGCCATGGGAAGAGACAAAAAGAAAGGTGGCAAGGTCCTGGTCTAATCAGTGTGATCTAATTGATCGCTACCCGGAGCACCGTTTTACTGCATCTTCCGCCCAGCAATTCAAATGGCTCAAGCAGTATTACCCTTCGGTATATGCCAGGGTCATGGAAAAGATAAAGCAAGGTTCCTTTCAACCTATCGGAGGCAGCTGGGTAGAACACGATACCAACATGCCTAGCGGGGAATCTTTGATTCGCCAATTCCTCTATGGCCAGCGTTTTTTTCAGCGAGAATTTGGAAAGCGATCTCAAACATTCTGGCTCCCAGACACTTTCGGCTATACTGGGCAGCTTCCGCAGATATGTCGTCTCGCCGGGATGCATCGGTTTGTGACCCAGAAACTCAGCTGGAACAATATTAACAATTTCCCACACACGACTTTTAACTGGGTCGCTCTTGATGGAAGTCAAGTGTTATGCCATATGCCCCCATCCGAAACCTACAATGCCGACGCTCAATTCTGTGAACTTGTCAACAGCATTGATCAGCATAAGTCGCTAGACCAAGATGCCTCATCCCTTTTGATCTTCGGCAAAGGCGATGGTGGAGGCGGCCCGACATTCCAACAAATTGAAACCCTGCGTCGGTTCCGTGGCTTGAGCGACAGGGTAGGACTCCTGCCCCGGGTTCACCAAGGCAAGTCTGTGGATGAATTCTTCGAGGCTCTGGAACGTAAGGCGGCGACTGGCACTGAATTTGTGACCTGGTATGGAGAACTCTACTTTGAGTTGCACAGGGGAACATATACTACACAGGCGAAGACCAAATGGAACAACCGAAAAGCAGAGATTATGCTCCATGATCTTGAATATCTCGCAACTCTGGCTAGCATCAAAAATAGCGGTTACCAGTATCCGAAAACAGATATTGATGAGATCTGGGAAGGCATCCTTCTATGCCAGTTCCATGACTGTCTGCCAGGAAGCTGCATCAGAATGTGTTACGATGACTCTGACAAGCTTTACGCCGACGCATTTGCAAGTGGAGAGAGATTGCTCAGAGAAGCGCTTTCAGCACTCGGGTTCGTGCATGAGGCATCCCCTGACCAGGGACGAATTGCTCTCAACACTCTGCCATGGCCCCGCAAGGAATTGGTACAGCTTCCGTCCTCCCAGTACGCGGTAATTAAGGGAGGTATCGGTGTGGCTTCTGTCGAAAACCTTCCAGCTACACCCACTGAGCCTGTTGTTTGCGTTGCTGAAGTCCGTAACAATGTATTTGAACTGTCAAACAGACATTACAAGCTGGAGGTTGAGAACGGGTCAATTATCTCCCTAGTTGATCTTTCAAACAACCGCCAGGTTCTCTCCCATGGCGGCAAGGCTAATCAATTTGTGATCTTTGATGACAAGCCTTTATACCGTCAAGCTTGGGATGTCGAGGTGTACCATCTCAATTCCCGAAAGGAATTGCAAGGCGGGAGTTCGGCCATCGCCGAGCGGGGCCCATACAGAGCAAGCATCGTCACCAAAACCATCATCAGCGAACGGAGCTGGTTAAAATCGACCATTAGCCTCCATGCCGCCATAGATGATGAACCCTCTCGTATCGAAATCGATACCGAGGTCGAATGGCACGAGGACATGAAGTTCCTGAAGGTCGAATTCGACGTCGACGTGATGAACACTGAGGCTTCATATGAAACTCAGTATGGAATTGTGAAAAGACCGACACATTACAACACCCAGTGGGACATGGCTAAGTTTGAGGTTTGCTGTCACAAATGGGCAGACCTTTCCGAAAATGGCTACGGGGTTTCTATATTGAACGATAGCAAGTACGGGTTTTCTACCTGTGGTCATCTCATGCGCTTGTCTCTCCTGCGCTCTCCCAAGGCCCCTGATGCGTCTGCAGATATGGGTTAGTAGTTGCGAAGAAATCCTTCACCTTGCAGTTTCAGCTTACTAAAATTTCCGCAGGCCATCATCGTATCAGGTACGCTATTTTTCCCCACCGTGGCCCTCTGGACTTTAGAACTGTACGCGCGGGATACAACTTCAACAACCCCATGCATTTGATTTTGGGGCCAGGCCCGGCATCGTTGGACGACATTACCCTTACGGGTAACGAATCACTGATCCTAGATGCTGTCAAACGAGGAGAAGATGACGAAGATGTCTCGTTGGCTGACTCTGAGAGAAGGAAGGGTCAGAGCATTATCCTCCGTGTGTTTGAGAGTCTGGGAGGGCATGCAAGTGGTACCATCAAGACTACCTTGCCAGTCGTCAACGTTTGGAAATGCAACATCCTTGAGGATGACGAGGAGCCACTAGAAATCCAGGGTGGGAATATCAGCATTGCTCTTCGTGCGTTTGAAGTTGCCACATTCAGGTTGCAATTATGATGTTTCTCGCTCACTGTGGCGCTATAGAGTGATAGGACCTACTCTTAGACTAGATTTGAAAACCTGACACAGTCAATATGGAAATGATACTATTGCCTTGGTGCTTGTTATTCAAAGAAGGGTAGCATCACCTTCACTCTTCTATGTCTCTAAGTACTCTCTTCAACCTAAGGAGCTCGTCTCTCTCATACCTGAGCCACATCTAACAATCTTACTCGAGTCCATACGCCAATCTACCATGATTACAGCAGAAACATTTCACCAGTAGAATACTTCTGTATAGGGATTCACTTGTTGGGTTAACACCACAACTATAGCTAATCATAATAAGACCTATACCATTTGATAGAGCTTAAAGATACTAATGTAATAATGGTATTATTATTAAAAATCAAAGGATTAGTATAGTTATTTATAGTTAAAGAAAAAAACAAAATTTAAAAGTAGTTAGTATACTTTAGGAGACTAACTACTTCTAAGTTTCTATTGTATGAGTTCTACAAACGGCAGTATCCTGTTTTCCACGCTGTAGGCCCGAGACTCTGCCATAAGGGCACTGAACAAGATCTAGACGGGCCTTCCTGCAACCTAGGATGTAAATAATCTCCTTGACAGACTGTATTCTCATTCCTTTCCGGCCTGCGCAAATCAGGCTACAAATGACACTGACCGGCCCTTTTATTTCGTTTGCTGCACAGGTTCAGTCCTACTCCTCACTCCTCTGTAGCCTGCAGGTTCGACTGCCGGACAAATGCAAGGGGGGCTGGCCTTGCTTTGGCTGACTTCCCATGACCGGCCCTGTTGTTATCAGCCTCTAAACCAGAGTACTAGATGTGCTTGAAATTTGGGTCAAGACATAGGTGCTCTGCGCTTTGGGTGGAGCACTCCCTATCCTACTTATAGTATAATATTCTAAGAAGGCATAAAGATGGTAAACATATAGACTATCTCAGCTGGCTATGTCTTATTAGTAATAGTCACATCCATTTCTGTAGCTAAAGAAAGAAGTAAATTATCTAGCTTGTAATTTAATGTAACAAACATGTTTCTAGCCTAAAATGAATCTTGCTAAACTAGGGGGATAAAAAACATTATAAGGGTATTACTAAGCCTCTGGCCTGTAGCAGCAGGACAGTCTTATTACCCTGCTAGACTAACATAGAGCTCACGCATGAGATTCTCCTAGTGAGCCCTCTCTTTGGAGTCTTAGACTATAATAGACTCTTCAGGGCACTTACATGCTGCTCTTCTCTGCCTTATTACTATAGGAGTAAATAGCATTAAAGGACTAGTATTCTTAACTAAGGACTGGATCGTATAATACTATCACAGGTATAGAATAATAGATAAGGGGTCCTACCATATTAGGTAGTCAAAGTTAATTAAATTTAACTATACTTTAATCCAACTCTCCATGCATTATCAATAAATATCAATATAATACTGCTTATATTCTAAATAGACAGTATCATCTGCAGATTGACCATGATAGATAGAACCTTCCCTATCACTATTACTCTAGTCCTGGTTTATGAAGTAAAGAAGAATCATTAGGTCAGCTTAGTTCCATGTCTTAAACATAACCCAGGTCCCAGGCAGGAGAATTAAGAGACACCTTAAACAGAACCTACTTCCATCGCAGCATTTCAACGCTGACTGTCCAAGTCTTGGGCTACCATCTAAAGGTAAAATACTCTTAGTTAGATTGGGAGACAATATGGCCACTATTAGTGTAAGTGACCTGGAGCTCGGGTAAATGAGACAGCAGAGAAAAACCACTCCAAAGGTGATGGTAAAGGCGATGGTAGTATTGCTCTGCCATACTCACACTTGACATTTCCATTGATTTGTCGCAAATATCAACCCTGTGAAGTACCTTGCCTGATCAAGTGGCTGCTTGACCGGTTAACCAGGGGAGGCGGGACTCCAGGTAGAAAGCTGCGGGGCTACGGTGCCAGGGGAACAATCGCAAAGGTAAAAAAGGGACGAGCCAATGAACAGCGAGCATATACATATTGTATACGGAGATGATGAAATTCAATTCTCAATCTGTGTCGTTGACTGGGGTGCAGCTGCTACTTGTCTGGTTTGCGACCATACACCACCGAGACATGGATGTAACCGTGGATGCTGGGATCGCGGATTGCCTTTCTCATCTCGGCGATTGTCATTTCAACCTCGGCTCTAGAGAACTGCGAACGAGTCAGTACCAGCTTTGAGAGGATTGAGGGTGACAAGCTCTCACTCCCAGCACATTGGTCCACAAGTACATCGTCCACATTTCCATACTCTCTTCGACCACCAACCGACAGTATTTCCCCAGCATTTTCAGGTGCTTTTCCTTCGGCCACGGCCCAATCGGTAGTTTGTAACGTCGCTCGACTACCTCGATGAAGCCGGCGTCGATCATGCGCTGTTTTGACTCGTCGACAATGCGAAGGGTCTTGCCGAATCGATCACCGCTCTCCAGGCTAGCCTTGCCCCATTTCTCGTAGACAGTTCCCACGTGACTTCCATCGTCTGATGTAGGCACAACTCCCATCTCAACTTGCTCGATGTACCCGCCCGGTACTAGATGTCTTCAACCACCTTCATTAGCACAGTTAACCATTCCAGAATCGGCGAAGGTGTACTTCAGAGCCTGTTGATAAAACCTGTTCCAGTCGGCCACGGACCCATACAACCCCCGCACATGAATGTAGTCAAACGGCTCCCGGTACATCCACTCGTCACAGCAATCGTCGACCTCAAAGCTCAGGTTGGGCGGTACCATCCGCGGCTGGATAGGCGAGAGATCAGTCCCAATGACCGTGGCTGTGGGATACATATCCGCAAACTCAAAGGCCCAGGCCCCCGTCCCTGTGCCGACATCTAGAACTCGTTTCGGATGCTGTAATGGAGCGAGATGCAACTCTCCGTGGAGAAGGAGACCGTACAAAAAGTGGCACATATCCATCGCATCTATCGCCTTTTCATCGTTCGACCCCCAGTACGCACCGGCGTGGTAGGCGTGGTACCGTCGCCCATTTTCGTAGATATAATCAAAGACGCTGCTGCGGAGGGAGGTGACTTCCGAGTCTGTCGCTGTGTAAGTTGACGCCCAGTCATCGCCTGAGTCAACGGTGATGATTTCTGCCTCAACAGTCATTTCGCGGGGCGGGTTTGGCGGATGAAACATGGATGACAGGGGAGGGCGCCCGTTATATGCGGGGCATAATATCATCTGTGTAGCGGCGCCTTGTCCGCGTGCAATTGTTGGCACAAGGAATAAATTGAGTGGCCAATCATAGCGTTGTCCTGACTCGCCGTTGCTGAACCGTTGATCCACCTTGATAGTGGTGGGGCTTATGGCCTGTAATAAACGTTGGATGGTGTCGTTCATTGACCATTTATACACGGTCTAGAGAGTTGGAAGCCTGTCTCCTTGAACGAATCTGCCATTTTACTGGCGTGTCGAATGAACCTCCAAGCTGACTTCAAACGCTAGCCGGTTCCAAAAAGAGTTGGCAACCGTAATTCGCAGCATGAGCTCAACGACCCTCATTTAATACATCGAAAAGGAGTGTCGCACTTCCTAGAGGGTATGGGGCAGTACAGACATGAATCTCATGTTCAATATATCATGTTTACCCGACTTTCTCAGCAGACGCTAGCGTGGCATATTTTTGAAATAAAAAGTCAGTTCTCAGTCTCTCATACTGTAAACAGTATTTTTGGGTGAAAATTTACACGCTCCGGTTGAGGAATTGTTATTTGGCAGCATATGGCCTGGTAGAACATCGAATCGGACTTGTACTAGAGCAACACGATGCGGCCATGTGTGGAGTCCTTAAACTGTCGATTATGAAGAAGGATTTCAGAGCGAAGAGCTGTTATTCTGTTGTCTGTGAGGAGGAGCTTTGCGCATGGGTGCAACAGGCGTTTCGACCGAGATAGCTTTCGAAAGTCCACAACCGTACGTCCTGACCATTGCCTACTCGACAGCTGGCAAAGTTATCTGAGATTGATAACCAGAACCAAGATACTTTTCAGAGCAGGAACTCCTGACTTCTTTAACATCATAGTCCAAGGATCGATATTTTGCATTGCAATCACCTGTTCCGTACATTTAACAAAGAATGAAGATCATTGCTCGGTCGTTGCCAAGGTTCTCGAGTATCGGGATCAGAGCAACGCCTTCACTGTCACTATTGCCAAGTTAATGTAGACATATCTCATATTGCACACTGTACACTACGGACCCTAGTCATTGAGCTTCCCAAGGTGGGAGGCCAAAAACAGTTGGGAGAATTATGCTGCCCTGTCAGCCGTTAATATGGGCATCATAGTATTCCAGTTCGTATCTTCATCATCGTGAAGGGCGCAAAGCTTCTCGATCCTGCAGAGTTACCGGCCTCTATGGGCCGTGTTGATGATTCGTGATGCCCGAGAAGTTCGCCACTAAGAGGTTCATGCATGAAGCAGGATATGGCATAAGTTACATAAATCAGCGTCGGTGCCGCAATCTTTGGAGGGGTCTGTTTGAGATATAAACTGCTGGCGTTGGCAGAATACTAGTATATCACATAAAGGAATTTAACAGCTTCTGTCTTAGATATCCCTATGACACTGAGCCCTCTCTAATGGAGATAATTCAATGGCGGGATAGGATATATAGCCCACACATTAAACAACTTGAAAGTTGAGTGACTAAAGAGAATAAAGTAGACTACACAAAAAAATTATAGCAAGTTAGTCACACATAGCAGCAAATCTTAATAATCATAAGATGTCTTGGAACAAAGTGGGAGCATATGGTCTTCTAGTGCAGAAAAGGCCACTTTCCAGTCTTCTGGACCACACAAGGCGTCCCCTAACAAACTTAGGGGCCTTTTTAACTCTCAAACAGCAGGAGGGACAAATAGAAGCAAGTCCATCCTTATAGCTTTCTGCCCAAAGATGAAGATGGGAGCTTCCTGTCCGTTTGTCCTATTATTCCAGTGCAGGAAGGAGAGGCGTCCATCTCGAAGGGACGATAGGACGGCTATCTCCTTATGAATTTTTGATTACGTGAAATACTTGCTGGAGGCATTGTTTATTGTTAGGTATACTCCTGAGAATCATATAAGACAACACGATGAATTCCCCCCTCCACACGAAGCTCCAAGTCCCATTTATTTGGATGAAAAGCGAGTAGGAACATTAGACGCACCAAATGCTTGAACTATAAATCCCACCATTGCATGCCATGACAAAACAGAAATCGAGCAGGTACATGCAACACTTCAAACCCTTCCTTGTTCCACAAATAACAACACACATCAAATTTTCCCTACCTCAACAACACCAACACATTAATTATTCAACACATCACAAATTGCAGCCCCGGAAGGCGGACTCGGATTCACTGGCGCAGGCCCAGGGTTCGGCGCCGGAGCCGGCTTAACATGCGGCGTCGGCGTGCCTCGATGATTGCACACATACGCACTTGAGCACCACTTGCCATCATCAAGCTTATAAACCTTATCACGATGATAACTATAGCATTTGAGCGGCAAATTCATCTCATACATATGCCACGCGTCGCCTGCAGCAATGGGGTCCTTGATGTTTGGATTGATGTGCACAGTAAACACGTCGCCGTTGGGCATGCGTGCGGACACGCCGCCCTTTTGGCCCCAGGGATATGAACCGGACCAGGGGACATTGACCATCATTGTTGGTTTATTGGTGTCGGCGCCGTTGCCCGTCCAGACGTCGCCGGGATAGTAGATCATTTCGCGGGAGGTGGAGCCGCCGTTGACGCCGAGGCCGATACCGCAGTCAGCGAGGACGAGGTTTTCGTTGGGGGTTCTTTGGGATGTCGCGAGGTGCACGAGGGAGAGTAGACTCGTGAAGAGGAGGATAATATTGCTTTGCTTGAGTGCCGCCATTTTGGAGGTTGGCTCGAAGAGCAGGCAGGCAGTGTTGATGGACGAGCAAGAGCAGTTGCTATTAGAACGGGCGAGGTTTCTTCTTTAACCTTCACCGGGCAACCAGCGCTGAAACTGCGACAAGTTATAGACCTCATGATAGAGAATGGATGATGGGCTTTTTGGGAAGTCTGTCGACCCAGCTGAGGTGCGGGGTACTGTGAGCCTAGATAGTATTATGGAGCAGAAAAGCCTGCATGCGCCCGGAGTGCATTTCAGCTCTCGGGGTTCTCCGGCATCACTATCAGCACTCTCAGCCGTTTTCTCCCCTAAGTGTTCACCGCATCGTATACTGCAGTGCTTGTCTGCTGCAAGGTCATGCTATGGCTGCTTGGACAGTAGTGGCGGTGACTGCTAATTGCGAAGTGCGCAATCGGAATCACCGATGCGAGGATGACGTGGGGGTCCGAAAAGCATCTAGGGCTGAAAATCTTTCCGGGGAAATTGCAGCTGAACACAGATGGCAGTTTTCGACCAGTTCTAGACCCTTACTAGTAGCACCTTCAACAGGCAAAGAAAAGCCAATCTAGAATTACATCTGCTGATCTAAGCACCTCGTGCATGAAGGAAAAATAGGCCGACGATATGTCAGGGGTTGCAGGCCAGCCACGTAGCTAGGGCTGAACATCCCTACCAAGCTAACGGCGGCCTGAGTGAGGATCGCCAGTTCTAGAAGATTAATGGGGCGCTATAATATGCATAATGACGTCCTGTCATGTATATGTATCCACCGCAGGGATGTTACAGTATCACTCGACTTATTAGCCAAGTGTCTGTGGCGTCGCACAATACGACAGGACGCTCTGACTCTCATGTATTGAGGACATGGCCTGCGATTCAGGTGAGGCTTCGCCTCTTTCGAAGCGCGTTAAAAATTAATCGCATTCAGCTGGCTGCGACAAGCATGGCGTCTCTGAATGAAGAACAGAAATAGGAATGATATATCAAGCTGTTGGGAACGCTTCAGAAACCCACTATTCTACAAGTCAGCTTGCACACCCAACTTCCAACCCCAGCCCCCAACCTCAGCGCTCGCAATGCTGGCCCTCAACCTTCACAAACTAGCCCTGTTCATCCCGCTCCTGGGAACCTGCCTAGCAGAGCTCCTCACTCCGTTCCCAGACACCGCCAGTGACCTCGCCATCAAGTTCCAACCCGTCCTTGACTTCGACACGGACAGCTGCTACCAGACCGCGGCCATCGGCAAAGACTACAAAGTCAACTCTGGTATCGACCCACCCCTCGCTCCACCCCGTCCTCCAGGTCCAGGACCAATTATTCGAGCCGCCACCGACGACGAGCAAGTCGTCTTCGCTGCCAACGCTAGCGACAGTGACAGCGAGATTGGGATCCGCTCGGGCGGTCCCTTCGCACCCTTTGGATGCCGCGACAAGGCCCGACTAGAACACAGCCAGACGTACGTCCGTGAGCGCTGCAACCACGGCTGGTGCGCGTATCTGTACGGGTACTACTTTGAAGTCGACACTGGGTTTTCAAACGCACACAAGCACGACTGGGAGCACGTCATTGTGTGGACGCTCAATGACCAAGTGTTTTTCGTCTCGTGGTCTGCACATGGCGACTACACAACGCACTACTCGTCCACGATCCGGTTCGAAGGCTCGCACCCGAAGATCGTGTACCATCTCGGTTCGTCGGGTACGCACTCACTTCGCAAGGCCGAGGCCAAGGACGATAAGATTGAGAACGATACCGGCCGGTGGTTTCGGGCGCCGCTTGTTTCGCTGGAGAAGATGCCCTGCGAGTTTAATCGGAGGCTGCTGAATAATAATTGGGGCAGTGCGCATAGTGATTTGAGTAGGTTTGGGGAGAAGCTGGATAAGTGGATGCCGTGGGATGCGAGGAATAATGAGCATTTTAACCCGTGGGAGCCCAAGGTGCCTTCATGGGCTGTGAGAGGGTGAGTTGGGGATGGACGATAGCTATCAGTTTGTATTGTGGACGGCGGTCAGATTGGGCTTTTTTTTTTTTTTTTTTTTTCCCCTTCCAATTCATAAAAATGCATATTTAATCGCAGATGATGAACAAAGCTGATTCAAAAAACAACTTGTCCAGTACAGCAGAATGCAGGTCAGCCAACCCTAGAGTTGCATTTAGTCCAAGTTCGGGTGAGTTCAAAACCAGTTAGCACCGAACCGCTGCGATTTCGAGTTCAAATTTTAGAAATCAGAAGTTCGGAACCGACCCTGATCTGGTCCGATTTGGTGCAAGTTTAACTGTAAAAACCACTACTAGGCCTAGATAGGCAGTACTAACCTATCCAGGCAGGCAGTAGGCCCAGGTAATATCAAAAATTTCAATGGTTTTCAGAATTTAATTTCTCCTATCTTAGGCCTGTATCTAGGATTTATTAAATATATTTATAATTTTTATATGAAACATATAGTAATTATTATCATATTAATCTATATCTAAAATTTTAATTCAATATCTATAGGGCTGAATAGGTGGTGGTTAAAAAATCATTTCTGAACCATAGTAGTTGTCAACTATTAGATATATATATATATATATCCACACCACATTCATACCAACCCATGACAAAAGTGATTATTCCCCTATATCTCACCAACCAATAGATCTTTTGAATTAATACTTCATAATTAGATAGACTAGATACTAGGCTATCTAGTGATATTAATATTTCTATGGAAATCTGAAAAATTAGTGATTACTAAGCAAAATAGTTTCTAGTGGTTTAACCAGTGACCCCCTGGATCTAACCCTGACCCACCCCTAACTTAGTGCAGGTTTGCAATCTAGGAACCAAATGTTACAGCACTGACACAGCTGTGCTAGCGTGAGGTGGGTGTGATAGGCAGAAACCCAAGGATTAATGATCACCAGTCAATCCTGGAATGATCAGGGCATAATCTAGAGGAATACTAAATCTAGACAGGTTTCTATAGAAAAATAGTTTAGTAGTTACTTACTAAATATTTTTCAGAATAACTATATACTAGTTATAAATCTATCTACTAGTATATTACTATACCATCTACTATAACTACCTAAGGGGGGAATCTGGATATATAAGGATACTTACTTATATTATATCTAGCACTCTTAGTTTAGTTTCTTATATTTAATATAAATTACTTACTTAAGTATAAGTTCACTAATCTAATTTATTAGTTACTTACCACTATTAAGTATATATACTCAATAGGCCTTGCTTCTATCTCTACTATTATTATTCTTATATTACCTTTAGATTATCCTTAATCCTATTTAGATTATTATACTACTATATTATTAAGGTTACCTAGTTAGTAAGCCTTAGGTAAGTATTAGATATAGTCCAGGACTATATCACCTCATTCCTAAAGTAGTTGACTAGCAGAGAACAGCAGAGATGGATCCCAGGGTGTGACAACCTTTAGATAAAGAGTCTAGTAGTAATAAACTTTCTAAATATCTTAGAGAATATATATCTCGCTTCCCCTAAGTTATTATCCTTATATTAATCTAACTATAGTTAAATTACCTTTAAGAAGATAAGTCCTTTAATATTCTTAGCTAGTAGAAAATAAATGCTTCTTAATTCCTAAAGCTTATCTTAATTACTTAAGACTTCCTTACTATCTCTATAACTAGTATTAGACTAGAGAATCTATTTAGTATAGTATAGGATATCTATTTCTACTAATATAACTACCTTATTATTGATATAATATAGGCTATTATACTCTTAATATATATTAATTAATTTAAAATTAATTAGGAATCCTAGTTCTTGCTTAATAAGGTAGGTAAGAAAGATATTAATATTAGAGTTGCATAACCAAACCGCTAAAATCAAATCCGACCCTCACCGAACTCGCAGCGGTGAGGGTTCAGTTCCTAGTCTAGGGAATTACTTCAGTTTTAGTTTTAGTAGGGTGAAACTAATTTGAGTTTGGTTAAAACTATTAGTTTTGATTTTTGAGGTTTTATTAGATTTAATTAACCCACCCTCACCATTTTGGTTTAGGGTTAGGGTTAGGGTTAGGGTTAGGGTTAGGGTTAGGGTTAGGGTTAG
>NW_022983989.1:0-48268 GCF_010724455.1 Aspergillus lentulus | reverse complement strand
GGTCTCTTCTCCATTCCTCCTGTTTTGGGAAAAAGGACCTTGTTTTCTTCACCTATACATACCCTCTGGCGTGGTTGTTGCTTGGCATTGTTGGATTAATGTTCTCATACCCCATTTCCAGCCCAATGTCTAGATGATTGGACTGGTTATCAACTCTGAATAGATCTATATTCCCGTCTAGAAACCCTCTCAAGCAATGAATTTCTACCAACTCTTTTCACTTGACGATACATATATTTTCTAGTGATCCATTCTCCTCTCGATCTTGTTCTAGTGTAGTGATGATGATCGCGTGGTAGACTTGCGGAAGCTTCAACAATCAATGATACCTAGGTAATTTCGAAAACCGGAAAATACGTGATTTGCCCCATTAGTTGACGAATTCTGCCAGTCGGAAAGAAGGACTAGTGCGTTAATAGTAAGCGCTCAAGGAGGCGGTGGGTTTAATTGCTGTTTACCCCGTCGAAGTCTTGTACTTCAACTACTCCATCGGCCATGGTTCCAGGATACTGTCGCCAATCACACACTGAAGCGAATGCAATATTGAGCCACTGTCGCCCAATTGGAACTATCTAGCATGCCGCTTTTTGCATTTGGCTCGAACGGATCGGGCCAACTGGGCATCGGACATGATGAAGATGTCTCTGTCCCTACAAGATGCCTCTTTGAAGGAGGCCAGACACCTTCTGAAGAGAAGAATGGCACACAGGCGAAGAATATCTCCCGTATCGTTGCCGGGGGGAATCATACCCTGGTCTTGTACCAAGACGGATCGGTATATGCTGCCGGCTGTAACGAGGATGGCAGATGCGGACACAACCCCGCAACTGCGTCGCTGCAGATGTTCAAGCGGGTGATTGTCAAAAGTGGAGATGATGGTGCTTACTATGATACGTTCAAGCACGTGTCGGCGACGTGGGAGGGGACGTTCCTGGTTGCTGGGTCTGAGGACCCGTCTGGTGAGGCGGACAGTATATTTGTAATTGGTTCCGGAGCGAAGGGAGAGCTGGGACTTGGACAGGGATGCACGAAGGCTGTCGAGCCGACAAAGGTCCCTAGTTTTCCTCCTCAAGGGACAGAAGTTGTGTCGATTGCCAGTGGCATGGGGCATACGGTTGTGGTGTTGTCCAATGGGGAGGTTTATGGCTGGGGAGGAGCAAGGAAGTGTCAACTTGGAGAATCAGCCAAGGGAATGAAGATTGTATGGCATCCTGTAAAGGTGGAAGGTATTTCCTTCCACGCCAAGGGTGCCGTTTGTGGTCGCGAGTTTACGGTAATTTCGGGCAACAAGGCCGCAGGGGAATATGCCATTATTGGCTCATGCGACAACAAGTGGAATATTCTGTCTGATGCTCCTGTATGCGAATCGTTGACAAACTACCGAGGTATAGCAGCCAGTTGGCATGGTGTTTATATACATCAGGACGACTTCTCTGTCATCGCCTGGGGACGGAATGATCGAGGCCAGCTTCCTCCTCCAGACCTGCCTCGGTCTCAGAAACTGGCTGTGGGAAGTGAACATGCTCTCGCACTTCTTGATGAGCACACTGTTGCGGCATTTGGGTGGGGCGAACACGGCAACTGTGGCCCTGATATCGACGCGCAAGGTAACGTGAATGGAACGTACAAGCAAGTTCCGCTTGAGATGCTTCAGGGTTCTGAGGTTGTCGGCATTGGTGCAGGCTGTGCAACCAGCTGGATTATAACAACATGACCACCTTGCAACTTGCGAAAGCCAGGAAATGTAATGACTGGTTGAGTCAACTTGCAGACTGGACCACGTGTGATGCACCCGCTAGACTTTGAAATTGACGACAATGGACATCAACGATCTAATCAAAAAGGCCGAGACCACGAACCTGCTGATTGTTAGCTCGTCGTTTGACACGAGGACGTTGACCAACCTGTGAAATGCGTTGTGTTGGAGGAATGCCCATTTCTTCCTGACGCTCTTGCTGGTTTGAGTCATGCGGCAGAACGGGTTCAGTGTCTCGCAAGCGAGGCCCAAGACTTGCGTTGAATGTCGCCTGAAAAACACGATTAATAATTCCCCTCCACAACACGACCTGGGAGCCCTTACCTGATCAGCTGTAGCGTCCCAGCCGAGCGTGTCCTCAGCCATTGTCTCGTCCTCCTCATTCGGTACATCCCACTGCCTGTCATCATCCGCTGGAACAAACAGACTGTCAAAGTGAATTGATTGTGGCAGTGGCTGCTGACTCCCAACATTAGTCTCTTTGACGCGGTCGATTGTCCCAGTCAGCGGCCGAATTGATCGACTGCGAGGAGGTGGCATCTGTTCCCTATTCGAGGCAGCATTGTTCTGAGAGACGTGCACCGGCGCGGGCGTTTGTCTTGCGGACAGCTCGGGAACGGCTGCTCGCGATGACGGGAAGTCCTCACTATCATCTTCGCCTGTCGTCATCAAGGTGAATTCGGTCCTAACCCCCTCGAAGTCATATGCAAGCTGCAGTGGTCTACAGGGGCGAGTGTACCGAGCGGTGATCAGCACGCCTGTTGTCTCTGCATGGGTTAGAATCGCTTTGAAGTCCTTCAGAGTAATGGCAATATGAAGTTCATCTTCAGCCGAAAAGTCCTCAAAGTCTCTTTTATCGATAGCCACGGAGGTATGTACTGGTTGTTTGAGAATCTCTGCAGGCAAACTAGTCAGTTCCAGTTGACCAACAGAGCTACTCAATGGCGCAGACCTTGCCCGTCAGTGATCTTTGTCGTAAAGCTTGTAAAGATGGCCTTGCCACCATCGGAGTAGATATCGAGTTGCTCTGCTGACGGACTGAAGTGGTCGGTAATTTCCTTCAAAAACCTGGGCTCAATGTTCCATTTATTAGTTGCGCTAGATCTGTCGAAGATGGCATGCTGAGCTGTAGTCGGTTCATAAGTGAGCTTGTAAGTCCTAATGACTCCTGCCAAGTCGAGAAAGAATAAGTGCTTTGGACCCCTGAGTGACGGAGATAGATTGCAAAGACGCACCCAGCCCACAGATCATTCTAATGACGAGCCTGCATTCTGTCTCGGCCGGATCTTCGTTGAGTTCAAACTCGCACCTTTCGACCGCTGTGTCCTTATCTCGTCCAGTGGTTCTCCCTTTGAAGATGGACAGCAAAGCCTTTCTTAGTCAGTCTCATCATACAACGCTCTGTTCTGGGCGATTCTCACTTTGAGATAAATCTGGCAGCAGAATCTATCTGACCGGACGTTTTCGCTCTGGCCATTATGGCTGAATGAGTAAGTTGTGAAGAAACTTGCTCTGTCGAGGACAAATGCAGCATAGGCGGTCTTGCTGGAGTTGATGACGCTTAGTCGAAGCTACAATTCCGTCAGTCATCCTGGCATGCATTGAATTTCAGATAGTTCAGTATGATCTCACTAAAGTAGATTCAGCCTCTATAGAGACCGTCTCACTGAATTTGGCCAGACATGAAAGGGCATCATGCATCCGCCCTAATGCCTCTGGGTTGAGTGAGAAAAATAGCGATGTCATATCCGTCTTTGGAAGGACAAAGACGCGAGATTCCAATATTATCAAACTGCCATCATACTATTGCTGAAGACCTCATAATAATGATGGTTTCGTTATCGTTCCTCCTCATCAGTTCGTTCAATCGCTCCAAGTCACGACGCCAGCTTACATAATCTGGGCCTGGAAGTAAGGCTTACTTGACCGCAATCCAGGGCAGCATCAACAGTAGGCAACAGTAGGCAAGTTTCAGTTTTGAGCAATATGTTTGTATGTTGCGTCTAATCAGCATTATTATCCGGAGTTTCGACTGAGACGGGTGAAAATCTGCCGCGAGTATGGCCTCAAGGTTGCCTGGTGACATTATCTACCTCATCGTCGAGATCCTGGGGCAAGAGAGGGACTTCAACAGCCTATTCCAGTGTGCTGTGTCTGCGAAATGTTTTACTGAGCAAGCTGTCACCACTATATATAAGTAGGTCCATATGTTCTATCTTATTGTCCTCTACAGATTTGCTGACTGTGTGAGTACAGATCACACGAACTCTCGCCTGTCAGAGGCGGTGGGACTGAACTTGGCATCTTGGACTCGACACATACTCGACGAAAATGGGCCACTATGTGGCGCTCTATTGTGCTTTCTGCTCTTGATCAAACCTATCTTCCATACTACAGTTACATCCGGTACCTGGATCTCAATGATTTATCGAATCTCCTCGGTCACAGTTCGTTCACCGGGAAGATCAAAGAGTATGTGCCCTGGCGTGACTTGCGAGAACTGTATTTGACAAGATGTAGCGAGTTCTTTACTCCGGAACTTCGGGATATTGTGTCTCACGATTATGAGCTCAAGGGAAATAAGCGTCTTCGCTCATTGCGGACTCTGCCTGACAATGATTGGATCTTATCCAAGATCGGTACTGGTCAGTCTTCTCCCGGATGTACCGTGTCCAAGCTCCCTTGGATATGCAACCCCATTCATGGTTGTTCTTCTAAAGGCTGAAAAGATCAAAGCTATCATCAATAGAACTAGCTCGATACGCGGAATGTCCTGTGACAGTAAGTGGGAAGTCCGATATATCTAGCGGAACGGGCCTCTGTTCCAGAAGCAAGTTTGACGTCTCGACTACTTCTAGTCGACCCTTCACTATTGGCCGAGTGGTTGGGAAAACTGCCAATGTTACAGACTTTGACTATCTGGTCTGGAGTTTCCCTAACTGACCATGCCGGTGACAAAATCCGAACTCACTGCCCCGATTTTAGGCAAATCACGATATATCGATGGTAAGATATCAGTGTTGGTGTTCGACAAAGCAGTATATTTACTGAGTCGGCCAGGATCGACGAACAAGGTCGAAATTCGGAGACTGATGCTGAAGAGTTTCTCCACGGACTCCAGCCTCACAGTCTTCATTATTTCGAGATGCTGAGCTCTTGTCACTTAGGGCCACGCTCGATAAGAGCTATCGGCACGCAGTTGAAATCACTAAAAGAGCTGAAATTGACAAGCCTTGGAATCGAAGCAATTGCAGAGTTGCCTTCATTAACAGCGCCGCCAGTGCTGGAGGTGCTTGTGTTCACCGATTCAATACCAGCAGCGCGGAACGAAGACTTTTATTCCACAGTCAATCGAGTTGCCGATTGGATTTGTAGCTGCAAGGCACTGCGACACCTGGAACTTAGAAGATTTGTTGATGACACGTTTCTACTGGCACGTGTCGTGGTTGCCGAGGATATCAAGCTGCTGAGTTTGTCTCTGACTGGGTACACAATGGTTGGCGCTCGTCACTTCCACAGAGCTTTGGCGTCTCAGGATTCTCTGCAACGTCTTAGTCTCCGAGGTGAAGGATCCGAGATTCCTGAAGATAATGAATTGCTTGTACAAGCCATTTGCCAGCTACGCAATCTGCATGAACTCGAGCTCAA
This sequence comes from Aspergillus lentulus, assembly GCF_010724455.1. Next base: position 42,864 of record NW_022983989.1, on the reverse strand, counting down.
GGATATTTCCGATTATTTCACACCTGATCATCTTATGTCACTCGCACCATATCTTCCCCATTTGGAGAAATTGTGGATCGGAGGCGACCTCTTCAATGATGATGTATGGAATGCATTTTTATGTCTTCCAAAGCTACGAAGTCTGGCCATCCATGCGCTCAGCGAGTTCACGGCTCAGGGTATACTCGATTTCATCGCGCAATTGGGGCCCGGTAACACAGGAATGAGTCTCACAATTTTGAACTCAATAACGAGTCTGACAGAGGAAGCACAGAGCTTAATTCGCGATTTCTTGAAACACAATCTTGATGGGACCTTTGACTTCGGTCTTGCACAGGGTGAGCGCCAGATCTCAGCCCGATAGATGATGCTAGCTGCTGACAGGTGTGATACAGAGGAATTCAGTGACACCGACACGGAAGGGATGTCAGACTGATTGACGAGAATGCATCTTAAACGAGCCTGCTCAGGAGCTAGAGTTACCTTTGGGCTCATATTTCTTGATATGCCCGAAAAGTAAAGAATAGTGGTCGGTTCTTTTATAGAGCGATCTCCGTATCGCAAAGTCTGAAACTCAAGTATTATTCAAAATTAGCCTTCACAGCCATGGTCATTTCAAATCTACAACCCGAATCAGGTCGAGTGTTTTGATTTGGTCCGCTCATGACGGGAGACCTACTACGGCGTAGACCAGCCCACTTTAACCGAATAGGGATTGGCGGGGGCGCGTCCAAACCGCGTCCCCAACGCGTCGTCATTTCCCTGCGCGATAGCCCGCATGGACCGCCATCCCTTCCCCAGTCGACACTATTCAAGATTGCAAGATTCAATTACTGGCAATTGCAGAACCCAGTCACCACCGTCGAAGTCATTTATGACCATCAATCGGTAGGTCAACCGAAATCATCGCGCCATGTCTGCCGCACGGGCGAAGTTGGCAGAGCTGCGAGCTCTTCGTGCAGCAGGAAAGAAACGTCTATCGACATACGAGATTGAAGAACAAGACGACATCTACGAAGAGGTGGATGACGAAGGTTACAAGAAAATTATCCGTAACCGGTTGGATCAGGATGATTTCGTGGTCGACGACAACGGTGAAGGATACGCGGATGATGGACGGGAAGTATGGAACGAACGAGTAGCGGACTACAACAGCGAAAGCGACGATGACGAGTTACCCGGGCGAAGCAAAGCCACCAAAAGGAAACGGGAAGAGGAGAAGCAGAGAAAAGAGAAAATCAACAATGGCATCTCAAAATATTTCAACACGGGACCTGCTATGTCTGCTCCGAAGCCGAAGGTGAGTCTTATTTACTTTGCCCGATGACTAGCGTTAGTGCTAATGGGAATAGCCCGTTGTCACGGCAGAAGACGAAGCTTTCATGGCAGATCTCCTCGGAGAAGTCGATACCAATGTCGTTGCGAATCATATTCCTACACAAAATGTGATCAAGTCGGAAACTCGACGCAAAGTCCGCATTCTTTCGCCTCCTTTAGCCTCGAGGCCACGAAATGAGAGGATCTGCAGAAAGGACGAGAACAGCGAGCCGGTCTCGCCTGTTAACCAATCACCGGACCTTGAGTTCGAAGATGACGATGGACCCCTCCCTACAATGGATGACGGCGACGTGGCCATGAGTGATCCTATGCCTTCTTCCCCCATCAGCAAAGTAGTTGAGAGGAAGTCGAATGTCAACGTAAAGAAGGAAGAATCTGATGAAGAGGACAACGATCTCATGGAGATTGCTCCAGCAACAGGTCAAAGTGAAGCCAAAATGACGAGTGTTAACATGGCTGGAAGCCGTCCGCCATCAAAGATAAAGAAGGAGAATTATACCACTCCTGCGAACTCTTCTCCCGCGAAAGCATCTGTGGATGTTCTGAACGCTTCTTGGAACGACGTCCGGAGTAAACTAAACGTCCTTAGCAGTCCAGCAACGGAATCACGGACTTTCGGTAAGCTTCGTGCACAGGATGTGATCGAAGAAGACGGAAGTTTGCGCATGTTTTGGCTCGACTATACGGAGGTCAACGGCAGTTTATGCTTATTTGGCAAGGTGAAGAACAAGCACACCGGTTCTCATGTCAGCGCTTTCGTCAAAATCGACAATATCCTACGAAAGCTTTTTTTCCTTCCTCGCGAGTACAGATACAAACATGGTCGAGTGACGGATGAGGAGGTGGATATGAAAGATGTCTATGAAGAGGTTGACGAGATGATGTCCAGGCTCAAAGTCGGGATGCATAAGATCAAACCGTGTACACGCAAGTATGCATTTGAATTGCCCGATATTCCCAAGGAAGCAGAGTACTTGAAATTGCTCTACCCGTACGACAAGCCGACATTACCGATGGAAACCAAGGGCGAGACGTTCTCTCATGTCTTCGGAACCAACACCTCTCTCTTCGAGCAATTTGTGCTTTGGAAAAACATCATGGGTCCATGTTGGCTCAAGGTTGAGGATGCCGATTTTACAGCCGTCAACAATGCGTCATGGTGCAAGTTCGAGTGCCAGGTTGCAAGACCTGCTTCCATTACTCCTGTGCCTGACACAGAGAATCTGGAGCCGCCGCCCCTTACACTCATGAGTCTTGCTTTCAGGACTCAACTCAATGTAAAGGAGAACAAGCAAGAGATTTTGGTGGCAAGTGCACGCGTTTACGAAAACGTCTCGCTCACGGACACCACTCCTCCTGAGAAACTCCCTTGCAAGACATTCACTGTCATGCGACCAGTTGGCTCTTCGTACCCACTTCATTTCGAGGCTGAGACGCGCAAGCAACGAGGCACTTTCATGCTGGAAAAGAGCGAACAATTTCTGCTGAGCAAATTTCTGGCATTGTTCGAAAAAATGGATCCTGATGTCCTTATGGGACATCAACTACAAGAAGTCGACCTCAGCATTCTGCTCAATCGCTTGAAAGAAAAGAAGACCCCCGGGTGGCATCGCATTGGACGTCTAAAGCGTGGCGAGTGGCCCAAGAGCTTCAACAAAGGCGGAGGATTCTTTGCTGAAAGGCACTTGATCGCTGGAAGATTAATGTGCGATGTAGCGAATGACATGGGAAAGGTAAGATTTTTGTGGCAATAAGTCGAGGATTATATGTTAACATCACCAGTCTCTCATGATGAAATGTCAATCGTGGAGCTTAACAGAAATGTGCGAACTCTACCTTGGAGACGGCAATACACGGCAGGAACTGGATACTGAGGCGGCATTGAAGACTTGGGCTACCTCCAAAGAAGGTCTCTTGAACTTTGTGAACCACTGCGATGCGGACACCTATTTTATTGCTGCGCTCGTGTTGCGGCTGCAAATGTTGTCACTCACAAAAGTTCTCACAAACATTGCTGGCAATTCCTGGGCTCGAACCCTCAGTGGTACTCGCGCTGAGCGTAACGAATACATCTTGCTGCATGAATTTCACCGAAACAAATACATCTGCCCTGATAAATACTCGTCCAAGCTACAGAAGGCGGAAGAGAAGAATCAGGATGGCGACGATGATGATGCCGGTGACAAGAAGAAGAAGGACAAATACAAAGGAGGTCTTGTCTTCGAGCCCGAAAAGGGTCTCTATGACAAGTTTGTCTTGGTCATGGACTTCAACAGTTTGTATCCGAGCATCATCCAAGAGTACAATATCTGCTTCACGACCGTGGACCGGACCGCCACGGTGAGCATCAACCGCTGTCTTGACAATTCCTACTCACAACCCCTACTAACGTGATTTTCAGGCTGAAAATGAGAACGAAGAGAAAGTGCCGGAAGTTCCTTCCTCGGATCAAGAGCAGGGTATTCTTCCTAAACTCATTGCCACGCTTGTTGGTCGCCGTCGCGAAGTGAAGAAGTTGATGAAATCCAAATCCGCAACACCTGAACAGCTTGCTTTGTGGGATACCAAACAATTGGCCTTTAAGTTGACCGCTAACTCTATGTACGGATGTTTGGGTTATACACAGAGTCGTTTTTATGCTCGTCCTCTGGCCATGCTCACAACTTTCAAGGGTCGTGAGATTCTGAGGAGCACCAAGGAGCTTGCAGAATCAAAGCAGCTCCGCGTCATCTATGGTGATACTGACTCTGTTATGATAAACACCAACATGGACACTATCAGTGATGCACTCAAGGTTGGCGAGGAGTTCAAGAAATCCGTCAACGAACGATACCGGCTCCTGGAAATAGATATCGACAACATCTTCCGTCGCCTGTTATTGCACGCTAAAAAGAAGTATGCAGCCGTCAACATGACTGAGGTGGACGGAAAGTTTGTGGATAAGCTCGAGGTCAAAGGACTGGATATGAAACGTCGTGAATACTGTGCCCTATCGAAGGAAGTATCTCAGAAACTCCTTAATGAAATTCTCTCCGGTGAAGACCAAGAGCTGGTTCTCAATCGAGTTCACGACTACCTTCGAGACCTGGCCGACAAAATGCGCGGGTACCAGATTCCAGTTCAGAAATATGTGATCTACACGGTAAGCTTCGAGCCCCTGACGATCTCTTTTGCATTGCTAATGCTCTCTACAGAAACTGTCGAAACGGCCAGAGGAATACCCGAACAAGGAGACGATGCCTCCCGCACAAGTTGCCCTGCGTGAGCTCGCCCGTGGCAAGACAATTCGACCCAACGATGTCATTTCATACATTGTGACGAATGGAGACTCGGAGACCTCATCGCTACCGCCAGCGAAGCGGTCGTATACCCTTCATGATGTCATGAAGTCCGACAACAATCTCAAGCCCGATATTGAATTTTACCTCCTTAAGCAGATATTCCCTCCCATTGAGCGTCTTTGTGCGCCTATTCCGGGAACTGATGCAGTTCGACTAGCTGAGTGTCTGGGTCTGGATGTACGCAAGTATCAGATCAATACATCCAGTGGAAGCAACCAGCAGAATGCGGATATCTTTCCGTTAGAGTCCCAGATTCCAGACTCTGTGCGTTTCGAGAATGCTGCTCGGCTTATGCTGACTTGTCGATCTTGCAAAGAGGAGTCTATCTTTGAGGGACTCGTGGCCTCGACTCATATGTGTACAGCCAACGGCATTGTCTGCCCTAACCAAGCATGTCAAAAACCTTTCACCGTGCTGACGATAATTGCGCAATTGGAGAGCCAAATTCGTGCTCAAACGTCAAAGTACTACGAAGGCTGGCTGGTTTGCGATGATTCTGCATGCGGCAACCGAACTCGCCAAATGAGCGTTTATGGGCACCGGTGCCTGGGACCTCGTGGCCGCGCTGAGGGCTGTCTTGGACGTATGACGTATGAGTACTCGGAAAAGCAGATGTACAACCAATTGCTTTACTTTGCAGGTCTTTGGGATGTGGACAAGGCCAAAGCCAATGCTCAGAAGGAGGCCAGTGGCGAAAAGAAAGACAGCATCGCAGCGCTGGCCGAATTCAATCGCACTCGCTTCGGCACCATCAAGGGTGTGGTGGATGGCTACCTGAAGAAATGCGGCCGACAATGGGTTGAAATGGATGCCCTTTTCCGGTTCATGCTTCCGTAAACGATTTTGGTGTCGTGCGGTCTCTGACTGGGATTATTGGATTTTGTATATACAGGGACATTTGGATGGTCTGGGCTCTCTTCTGTGGATAGCGTTATGATTTCACTGTTTGTATAGTGAGTGGTAGCATTTCTTCGCTTGACCAATGCATGAAAGGCATTTATAATGTGCAAAAGAAAACTGACTCAAAGAGTTCATGGTGCGTCGCGAGTCTCTTGCTTGAGACTAATTCTGCTTGTACAGTCATCAGGCTCCAAACGAACCAAAAAGTTCCTTTGCTCTAGTTATCTACAAAGCGACGTGCTTCTGTTTTAGGGTGCTCTGTCTTATCGGCTTCTTATCAAATAAAGCCCCGCAATGGAAATTTCCCCGCTGATGGGATTCCCGGTTGACTTACTCCGTACTGTTGGCACTCGGCACTTCTCTCGTCTTAGTGCCGTGCATTCTATGACGCACCCAATCATTCTCAGACAAACTTTTTGAATCAATTATCTCCATCAGCCGTCCTGAATCGATCAGCTCGGAGATCGCCATCCCTACCATGGCTGTCAAGCGGGTTTTGGTCATCGCCGGCTCGGACAGCTCAGGCGGCGCGTATGTCATCAATTCCTAGAAAACGAATGTAAATATCCGACTAACGCTATGAAATGAATCAGCGGATTGGAAGCTGATCAGAGGGTTCTCGCTGCTCATGGTGTTTATGCTCTGACAGCGACGACGGGTTTAACCGCCCAGAACACCTTGGGGGTCCAAGACATTTTTATCGTCCCTGCACAGTTTGTGAAGAAGCAGATCAATGCTGGGTTGGAGGATGTGGGAGCAGACGTTGTCAAACTAGGTATGAGTATCATGCATTGATATTTTCTTCCTTTGTTACTGTCGCCTGCCTTTCCGAATCCCACCCCTCTGTCCGGCAATTGCAGCTAATTGAGACGCAGGCATGCTCTCCTCTGAAGAGACAATTGATGTCATCGCTGAGGTTTTGACTTCACATCAAATCCCCTCAGTGGTTTTGGACCCGGTAAATTCTATTATGTTGAACTGTTCGAAGTAAAGTATCTGAGGTTGAACGCATAAACAGGTTATGGTCTCTACGAGCGGGTCTCAATTGTTACCCGAAGCAGCTGTTCAGAGTCTGCGCACAAAGCTACTACCCCTGACGACTATTCTCACTCCTAACATCCCTGAGGCGATCCTCTTACTGAAAGATGCCGGACTGGACGTACAAGAACCGAAGAACCTCTCCGAGCTCACTCAACTCGCAAAGCAAGTTCGTGCTTTGGGTCCCAAGGCTGTCCTTCTGAAAGGCGGTCATTTACCTCTTACAGCAGCCCACGAGGCGGCGCAGAACCCTGAGGATGCGTCAAAAGTGATCGATATCCTGTACGACGGAGAGAACGCCACTCTCTTCGAAACTGAATTCCTCGAGTCCAAGAACACTCATGGCACGGGCTGCTCTCTGGCGTCGGCCATTGCGGCCAATCTGGCCCTTGGGAAGGATATGAAACGAGCTGTTCACAGTGCTGTCCGATTTGTCGAAGCGGGAATCAAGACGAGTGTCGATATGGGCAAGGGAAGTGGCCCAATCAACCACTTTCACTCCGTGTATTCCTTGCCTTTTGCACCGTAGGTCCTGCTATTCTAGTTCCCTGGTCCATGTGACTAACAACAACCTCAGCAATCGTTTCCTGGAGTATGCTCTAGCCCGACCTGATGTCCGTCCGATTTGGAAGAAGTTTACAGAGCATGAGTTTGTTCACGGCCTGGGCAGTGGCAAGCTTCCCTTGGAGCGGTTTAAGCAATACCTGGTGCAGGACTACCTCTACTTGGTGAAAACCTCCTGATACTTTTGACAGTCATCCGAGGATTGCTGATTTGCTGGTTCCTTCAGGTTCATTTCGCGCGTAGCAACTCGCTGGCTGCTTATAAAGCGAAATCCATGGCGTCTATTGCCACGGTCAGTTCGCTCACCAAGGACTTGTTTTCATTGAAACAATCGACGCTGACGGCACAAAAAATTCTAGTCTGCAAAGATCGTATTACATATTGAACGGGAGACGGCTCTGCATTTGGACTACTGTGCCTCCTTTGGCTTGTCCAAGGCAGAAATGGAGAGTTACCCTGAAAGCCTTGGTGAGTATTCAAGGTTTCAGCTGCTTCCTCTCTGATTGCTGCTGACTCCCAATCTAGCCTGTACGGCGTACAGCCGGTACATTCTCGACGTGGGACAATCGGAGGATTGGCTCGCACTGCAGATGGCTCTTGCACCCTGTCTCATCGGTTACGGAGCCATTGCTAAGCGACTGTCCACTGAGAAAGAGACCCTTCGAGAGGGCAATCGCTACTGGCAGTGGATTGAGAATTATGTTGCTGAAGACTATACAGAGGCTGTTCGATTGGGTTCTGGTAGGGATACAATTCTTTTCTTCGCAACGTACCTAAGCATATGTGGCTGACAAAATTATTCTAGAACTACTGGAGACACACATGCGACAGGTCTCACCCAGTCGGATGGAGGAACTGATTAAGATCTTCATCCGGGCAACGGAGTTGGAAATCAGCTTCTGGGATATGGGATTGGGTGACCATCCACGAGCGCACATGACTTCATTGAGCACGTAGAAATCTTATATAGGGATGACCATTATACTGTAGAATATAGAATGGCAAGGCTAGATGTCTAATCAACTCCAGCAGCCTCTAGAAGCCTCCAGGCGCAGACAACGATCAACCGCAACCCTCTTCTTTACAGCTCAAGTCCTCTTTCGGCATGTATATCCAACATGTGTGACATTGCCTCAGTGATGCTATAGGCCTCGAAACAAGACTACAGGAAGTTGTCTCCGAACTATTACATTGCGGGTTTGCCAATGCACCAAGATTATGCTTTAAGAGGCAATAAAGCATAAATCAAAGACCACGCTCGACATCTTCCTCCAAATGAATGGGACATCAATGAACCGACAAGCGAGCAGACACCTCCAGTGCTTGGGTAAGTCGCTGTACAACCTAGGAAACGTAGTCTCTCACTCATCGTTGTCCCGGGTATGCTATTGAAGACGATGAGATGACCAACTGGCTGCTTAAACATGGAGCAGATCCATACGGTCAATGTTCAATTGACCTCACGTCATTGTCTGCCGTCGTTGAACGTGCTTCGCTTCATATCAAGCTTCTTCGAGATCGCGGAGGAGATATCCGCAAGTCCATCATGCTATTGTCCAACAGGTTGATGTCGTTATGTGCAAGCCATGCTTCTTTAAGGGTCCGCCATTGAATCCGAAGATGTATGAGGATCATTGTTTCTCATAGAGATTTTATATCGCTTCATGGGCCTCGGCACCGCTCTACACAAAGCAGCAGATTTAGGCAAAGTAGATGCAGTACATTATCTGATTAGATAGGGGCAGATACCAGGATCAAGGACGTAATAGGTCGGACTACATTGGACTGAGCAACAAAATCTGGTCATCTGAGTGCTTCAATAGAATGGCAAAATCCCATTCCTGATCTCTATTCGTTACCGGGTTAGCGAAGCAAGTGGCTTTTGCTAAACAGGTGGAAATCGTAGCATTAGCCATAGACTCTTTGTGTTGATAACCCAAGGGTAACACCGAGGCGTTATCTCCCACGTGATCTGTGGCAAAAAATGCGGTAAAGAAAAAGTCTTGCCCACGCTAACCACAACAGGAAAGTGCCTGATTCGCCGCTTCCTCTTCCTTTTCAATCGCTCATTTCCACTTTTTCTTGCCGCTGAGATCTTTTTTCTTTCCTCCTCGCCCATCTCTCTCTTTCTCTCTTTATCCCCTTACCTCTCTTTTTCATCGGAATCGGACACTGTTCCGTCTTCATCTCTCACTCAGTAGTCTTGTTACCTGCTTCAAGGTACTTCTAGTCTACTTCTTGTGACTTTTTGTTCCCCTGTCTACCTTCATCGTCGTCGTTTTCTGTTTCATCAAAATAACACAAAACTACACCATGTCTTCTTACGGTGGCGGTTATCAGCGCGAGTCGCGCGGCGACTCTTATCGGTAAGTTCATCATCTTTGAGACGAAATGTTATCAGATTTCGGAGATATCGCAAGTGATATGTTGTTGAAATGTATCGCCTTGGCCTGGGTTGGGTATCACTTACTGGGAGTCTCCCTCGCTCACCTGTGTCCAACTCAAATGTTGCTATGCTAGCGTTCTGCGCGATAATAGCCTGCAACACCTTGTACCTTTGTTTAGCGTCGACGATGGCTTGAGTTATCTCTGAAAATCTGGAAACTTCACATCTGTGATTCAGTGAATGACTGACAAATGCATACAGCTCTAGAGGTGGTCACGATGGCGGCTATCAGAATGGCAACAGCTACTCTGGCGGCGGTGGCTACGGTGGTGGCTATGGCGGTGGCTACGGTCGCGGTGGAGGTGCCGCTGGTGGTGATCGCATGTCGAACCTGGGCGCTGGCTTGAAGAAACAAGATTGGGGTAAGTTGATTACCTTCGATTCCCGTTCGTCTTTGGGTGCTGACTTGCTATCCCTAGATTTGGACTCCCTCCCCAAGTTCGAAAAGTCGTTCTACAAGGAGCATCCCGATGTTGCCGCTCGCTCTGAGCGCGAGGTTGAGGAGTTCCGTAAGAAGCAGGAGATGACTGTACAGGGACGCAATGTGCCTCGTCCCGTCGAGAATTTCGACGAGGCTGGGTTCCCCCAGTACGTCCTGAGTGAGGTCAAGGCTCAAGGCTTCGAGCGTCCCACTGCCATTCAGTCTCAGGGTTGGCCTATGGCTCTTTCCGGTCGGGATGTCGTCGGTATCGCCGAAACTGGTTCCGGAAAGACCCTCACCTACTGTCTCCCTGCCATTGTTCACATCAACGCTCAGCCTCTCCTCGCTCCTGGCGATGGTCCCATTGTCCTCATCCTCGCTCCTACCCGTGAGCTTGCTGTTCAGATCCAGACCGAAATTAGCAAGTTCGGGAAGTCTTCCCGGATTCGCAACACTTGCGTCTATGGCGGTGTTCCCAAGGGCCCCCAAATTCGTGATCTGAGCCGCGGTGTCGAAGTCTGCATCGCAACCCCTGGTCGTCTGATCGACATGCTGGAAGCTGGCCGGACCAACCTCCGCCGTGTCACTTACCTCGTTCTTGACGAAGCTGACCGCATGCTGGACATGGGTTTCGAACCTCAGATTCGCAAGATCATTTCTCAGATTCGTCCTGACAGACAGACCTGCATGTGGTCCGCCACTTGGCCCAAGGAAGTCCGTCAGCTCGCTACTGACTTCCTGAACGACTATATCCAGGTGAACATCGGTTCCATGGATTTGTCTGCTAACCACAGAATTACTCAAATTGTCGAGGTCGTTTCCGACTTTGAGAAGCGCGACAAAATGATCAAGCACCTCGAGAAAATCATGGAAAACCGTGGCAACAAGTGTCTCATTTTCACCGGCACTAAGCGCATTGCTGATGAGATTACTCGCTTCCTCCGCCAGGACGGATGGCCCGCACTTTGTAAGTCTCTCTTGGATCATTTCCTCATTTCCCAATGCTATTGCTAACAACGAGCCCAGCTATCCACGGCGACAAGCAACAACAAGAAAGAGATTGGGTCTTGAACGAATTCAAGACGGGCAAGAGCCCAATCATGGTGGCCACTGATGTGGCTTCCCGTGGTATTGGTATGATTGAATCGCAACTTTTCCCCCTCCCCTCCCTATTCTCCTCCCTAAGCTCCCTCACCCACATTGACGTCGTGTGACAATGGCACGGTGCTTGACTCTCTTCTAAAAGAAGCCATGTTGGTATAACATGACTCGTCCAGGCTTTGTCGGGTCTCCTGAAAATGGTGCTCATACCATGAGGACCTTGGACTTACAGTGCAGTGTAGCAGATTGATTCGTACTTTCTGTTCTGAGTTTTCCATCTCTGTTCTTGAACCTCGTTGGTCGAGAGATGGGCTTTCTCTCCCTTCGACTTGTTGAGGCTGCATTCCAAGGTTACTCTAGGACCGCGATCTTGCCCCAGGCGATGGACTCTGCCACAAACGGATTTCGACCACAGAGTCCGTGAGAGAGTGATGCATCAAGTCTCACATGACTCAAAAAAGGGCGCCTAGGCCTCGTTGCTATTTTCACTAATGCTCTGTTTGCTAACCTAAATCTGTTTAAAGATGTTCGCGACATCACTCATGTGCTGAACTATGACTATCCCAACAACTCGGAGGACTACATTCACCGTATTGGCCGAACTGGTCGTGCTGGTGCGAAGGGTACTGCCATTACCTTCTTCACCACTGAAAGTGAGTTTCTCTTTACGACTACCCCTGTCACTACTTGTCATGACTAATGACATTCTTCAATGCAGACTCCAAGCAGGCTCGTGACTTGGTTACTATCCTCACTGAGGCCAAGCAGCAGATTGACCCCCGTCTCGCTGAGATGGTTCGCTACAGCGGCGGCGGTGGCGGTCACGGCGGTTACGGCCGCTGGGGTGGCCGCGGTGGTGGTCGCGGCGGTGGTCGTGGTCGTGGTGGTAGCTACACCGCTTCCAACGCTGCCCCGCTTGGCAACGCTCGCCGTTGGTAAACTGACTGATCTTGACCTTGACGTCCAGTCTCGTCATTGAGCTTGTAACCCATCGTCACCGGTAGACTTTGCTTTTCCATGGTTCCCTCGGGGTTTTTCTACGTAATTCGGTACGGAAGGCGTTTTTCGATGATACGATAGACCTTGTTCCTTTTTCGAGTTATGGTTTTGTTTTTACAGATGCTCGTCGTCGGGCTTTTGAAATGGGCCGCAGGAGGCTCACCGCTGCTGGAATTGTCTAATTTTGCAGATCCTATCCATGCATCTTAATTTCTGATCTCAAAAGTTGTTAACTTTGGGCCATTCGCTCGTTCAGTGGGCTTAATGCAATTAGTTTGCATTTGCATCAATAAAGAATGTTCTTAGTGAATAGCTTACATGGAACTATGTGTATTTTCCTTCACGGTAAAATGTTCTGTGACCATTATGGCCTATTGCATACCATCACTGTACTTTGCCAATTCTTGCCAACCAGAATTAATTATTCTTGCCTTTATTCAATGCATTCCTGTAAATCATATGAATCCTTATATGAAGCAGCCACTACTTTTCATAGCATATTTAAACATTGCATATAGTTCAGTCCGAGCCCAGACTTGTTTTGCCCGTATCAATGATCCATCGATGCATCCGTGAGTGGCCAAAGTAATGGGAGCTATGAAGAGGGCCTACAAGTCATATTCGCTCCAATCCAGCGACTTAACGGAACAGTAAAGTCTTCTCCAAACGTACAATTCATACTCATACCACGGTATCAAAGTTTGAGAATCTTCTGCGAATCCGCCACCAACAGCCGGCAAATCACCTCGACCACGCCTTCAGCTGCGTCTCTAGAATCCCCGCGAGTTCCTTATGGACATGGCTCGTCAGATGACCCGAATTGTACCAAAAGTACGTATCCAGCGGCGTGGGACACCCGTACGCCCGGTAATTCGTCCCGATGTCCGGTTCGTTGTACCCCGCGCAGAAATTCGTCGTGTTGACGATTCCATACCGCGCCGGGTGATCTATCATGTTGCCGAGCGCTGTATGGGCGTCGAAGACGTGGACGGTGGTGTCGGGGTGGGCTCTTTCGAAGCTCAGTGCGTGTTGGGCCAGCGCGTCGTTGAACCAGGTTATCTGGGTTGCGTTGGGGGAGGGATTACTCCGCGCTTGGTTGGCGGGGGTGCGGTCCAGAGGGGGCAGGTTCATGAAGAGGTAGGAGTGGTAGCCTAAGTTGTAGAGGGTCTGGACGGAGGCGAAGAGCGTGGTCATCATGCGGTTGTAGAAGGTGGGGAAGTGTACGGCGTATTTGGCGGAGTCGTTCATGTCGTTGATGCCGATCCAGATGGCGACGAGGGTGCGGGATGGGTGCATGATGTTCTTGAGCACGGGGTGGCCGTATTGCTCGTACTGTGTTACCTGGTTGACGAGGGAGACCGTGTAGTTGTGGTGTAGGGGTGTGCTGTGGAAGAATTAGATGATCGGTACTACGGCTTGTATAAAGGCCTCGTACTATTCAACGGAGATGTCTGCTCCCGCAAAGGCAAAGTCCCAAAGTTGCTTCTTACAGCTCAGTGGTGAGGTCAATCCTTTCTTGACGCCGCAGTTTGTTAGGAACTCAACCCAGTTGGGACCTCCCTCGGCCGTGGCAGTCTAGCAGGAAGGGTGGTACTGTCAGCAATCACGGCGTCTTCGGCAGCCAGCAGGCTTCGCAAGCCCTGCGATGGAGCGAACCTGGTTCTGAACAATCTTGTTGGAAAGTAAAGTTTTCCAATCGTATGCAAAATTCAGCTGGTCGCCGATGAAGCTGTAGTTTTGGTGGCCATGTGTTCCTTGGACGTATGTGTATGAGTCGCCAAAGGCGAGTCTGCAGGATGTGCGTCAGTAGCAATCTTCAAAGGTACAGGCTGAGGATTATAGAGAACCAACAGGTATTTGGTGGCATCCCAGTCAAACGCGTGCTTGGAACTCGATTGCGCAGGAAGCGCTGCTGCCACAAAGGCGACGGCCGCGAGAACCAGATTTCTTGTTACGGCAATCATATTCACCGCAATTGCCTTCCGTCACGCCAAAGAGAAGGATTTGATTTCATCTGATGTGAAGAATATGCCATTTCAGAAACCGGTTTACTCCAGACCGGGATTGACGCCTTGATATCCATCTCCTCAGCCCCGCAAATATCAATTGCATTTGCGGGGAAATAGTCCATGTTCCCGCAAGTCGACGGACAATATTTCTCCGTAGTCAATTGATGATATTGGATGGCAGGTGCAGATGATTTGGTCTATGTCCAAGGAGCCAGGAGATTATCCCATCCCTAGAATCTTCAAGAACAGTATCCGGGGAGGCAGAGATTGAGTGGGCTCCATATCCCAGCTATCAGTCGCCCTGGATGATGGATAAACAAATATATAGTTCGGTATAACATTGCCTAATTTCGCCGGGATTGACTCAGTCATCACCTCGTCCCACATTATAAGTAGTTTTTGACGGTCATTCCAATGACAGAAAATCGACTGACAAATCCAGTCTCGAATCATTGATATGATGAATGCTTCAACGATGAAAACCAACAATGACGTTAACTAAGATGGCCAAGCCATCCGCGCGCTGGATTGAAGCCTGAGGCTCAAATCGCCTGCGGGGCTTCTGCGGCTCTCTCCAGCTCCCAAAAGCTAGACAATGCCTAGTAGATAGACGGTGGGCTCGTACGGCAGTGGTTTGTTCCTAGTTGGTACTTGGGATGATAGTCATCTTATCAATTGATTTGTCCAGGCATGTCATGGCATTCAGCTTGTGCATAGCAGCATGACATAACGACAACGTGCCGCTGCAGGAGCCTCAAGTTTGTTCAAGTTACCAACTGGCAAATCTTTCCACTTTCGATAATGTCGCATCGGAAGGTCGAGTGCGCCTTTTTGCCTTGCGCAAGGGTAAACTAACTTAACCTAAGATATGATTGGACGCTAGTTGTTTTGAGCTAACTGCTGTATATCCGCAACCTAGGCATGGTTAGTTCGTACCTTTGTGGGCCTACTGATAGTTATGGGTGCATGTGGGAGGCCTGACTCAGCACTCCACGTCCGAGCATCTGAGGTCCATAGGAGAGGGAACTCCGTACCCTGACCCCTCGATGTATTCATGCTCCATCCACCCTGGAGATATATCAGGTGTATTATTGTCACCAAGCTCATGGGCCGGTCTTCCCATAATATCAAAACAGATTATCTCGTGGATTTCTTCTTGTATTCTTCCCATTGACGATGAGGTATTGTATCTTCAGGTACGAAGGGTTAGATGCTCAATTCCACCTTATCATTCTGTTCCTGCTTGCTGGACACACCGACTTATCAACGAATGGCGGCCTCTCAAGCAAAAGCAGTTTAAGGCATATGCTGCGAGGCCAGAAGGGCTTAGGTCATATTTTGAGCGGAACCGACGCTGGTTCGGGTGGGGCCAGTCCGAAGGCCGTGTGTCGAATTATCAATACTATTAATATTTTGTTAGTTAAAGTGGATGCAAATGAGTCTAAATCAGGGAGGTCCCAAAGCGCGGATATCGGAAGCAATTTCGTTGGTAATTTGATAAAAGATAGTATTATTATTTTCTATTGTCTGTATTAATACAATGTGTATGTTGAAATCTTGAATACCTCCAGGTACCTCAGTAAAGTCTTCAACCAGGGTCAGGGATATGGCACCCAAATCTCATCACACAAAGTAGTCAGTGCGGTAAAGACACTGATAATAGTCACCAGTTAGATATCTAGGAGGTAGACTAGGCACCGAGGTAGAAACAAAGTTTTCATACTGTACCAAAAGAAGTAAAGGATGCAGCTGCCACCATCCCTTGACTATCCTGGCCTGACTATCTAGTTCCTAAATTCCTAGAGCTGCCGTAGATCATGCACAGAACATGTACACTGAGTCACTGACACCTCAACTATTAAATTTAGGACCTTACTGTGCAGCTATAATGCCTGGTGGTTTATGTCCTCCTTATGCAATTGTCATGCAGATGATATAAGAGGCCAGCTTTGTAAAATTCCAAAATCTCAATCTATTGAGACATCCGCGGAGAACCAAATTACTTCGGGTACCTGAGAGGCTGCGAGGCTCCCTACTCGACAACAACTTACCAAGATACCAACATGATTCAGGCCACCTCCTGCTAGTGGACGGGTGGATCACAAAGTCGGAGACTCGGAGATATGGAGCTTCCTCCGCCGGGGTTGTAAACGAAATAAACAAGTACATACTCCGTGCTAATCCCCCTTTAAGGTAGGCGATTTCTCCCTAGTCAGCAGACCAAACTGCCATAGCGGATCCGCAAATATACGTTGAATTTCAATTCAATGATTTGTCATTGATAATTTAGTGACTTTGGAGGATACTCACGGATAATCTTGAATCCTGCTGTGTGGATAGTGGCTAGCTTGGCACACTGTCCGTGCTATCATGATATCGCTATTATTACCCAATGGCTTCCAATGGACCGTGGTCATGGAGCTGTAGAGCAGTCAAGCTATGCTTCCTGTTTGCATTCATAATCTCGTGCACCTAACTTGCGAAACCTCGGGTGTCGTTCATGATCATAACCAATTGGAGTCCGTGAGTATGGAAGTACCTGATACTAAAGATACTCTGTACCTGACACGGTAATTGGTACTCGGGATGGCTCAATTGGCAAGTTTCACATAGCAGCAGCCGGAGGTCATAATACAAGGGAAGTACCTTCATCCTCATGAATGACGAGTCACTGTTCGGAAAGACAAATTGATTATCAGATAGCCGACTACCGAATCAACAATTTGAGCACACCATTCAGATATTTGTAAAAGAGTACCTCTCTATGCTGCCTGAGTTATGCTCTTGCCCTGGCCCGCGCCCGCACCGGTCTACTTCTTGGGTTTTGAGTTTGATTTGAGTTTGGATTCAAGTTCAAGACCGCTCTTGTGCGAAATGAACCAACAATAATAACCATAATTATGGCCCCATCTCACTCCCCACATCTCGGACAAGACTTCGCACCGACTAACCAACACTTTGTTTCAGTAGTGTAACCTTTTCTCGCCCTGTAAGATAGGTTACTTAAGTTTAATCATTTCTAAGCGATGTTTTATAGTTACATAGGCCAAAGTGTATTTGAGTTTGAGGCTGACCATCTCAGCAGCTATAGGCCACAGGATCCTAGGTATTCGGAAAATAATCTGCAATATTTTTTATCTGGAACATGGTACAACATGGTATGGTTGTGGATGCTAACAATAGTAACTCAACATACCGGTAGGCTGTTGGTACTACTTATCGATCAGACAGAGGTTGTTGGAGAATGCAGTTCTGAATATACTTGTAGATATCACGCAGGAGTGTTGAGATAGCATATAGAGAAATTAAATAGTATCAAGCCATACAATTATACAACAGATACAACCGAATGGAGTAGGTAAGGTACTCCGTAGACACTGTGTAGAATGATGGAGCTTTGTAGCCCGTACAGGTGGTGCCTTGTTACCCACGTGGAGCCGAGTATTATTGACTAGTTCCGACATGGTCATGATTATAGCGTGACACCGCACTAGCCGCATAAATAATGGTACCATGGCTCATAAACGCCGGTAGTCTATTTCTATAGATGCAGATGAATATAACTCATAGAGGCGAAGGTACGAAGTAAAACAAGTCAATATAAAATGATCAATAGACAAGAACTATGATCACAAGAGGTGCTTTGAGGATCGGAGTGCCGAGACTTTACCCCTATTCTTTGCATGATGCTGCAGTAAAAGTCAGAGAGAAGAAGAATTAGTAATATCAAACTCAGATAGAGCACTGTGCTGTCAATGGTGTGGGTCATACAGTATTTGGCCCCAGTGCTCCAGTTGGTCTCCAAAAATGCAAGGGAGGTATGAAATGAACACCTACGGAGTATCAAGTGCTCACAAACAAACTAACTTACTGTGGACGTGATGATCACGCAAAAATGACCTTGTAGTGTCCTGAGATTTTGGATGGTTACTTGAAGCTTGAAGCTCTCCTACAACACCACCCTTCAAGGCCTATGTACCCTCGGTAGTGGCTGGTTTCTTTCCAGTTGGCGTACGAAGTAGTGATTGAGGGACAGTTGTCTAAACCGATCGACACCGATCCATAAAATATGACAGTAATCGGCCAGCATCCGAAACACTATGGTTCTCTGTAAGATATGGGACCATAAAACAATGTCTAGTCATGATGAATACCTTAATGATGGTATTATCTAGCCCACACATTTGGAGACACGATGCAGTCCAGGTCATTGTAATAGATTGTCGTGTCTCCATCGTCCACCTGATCCACGCTTTCTTCTGAACAACAGCCCGGATAAAGGCTAGGAAATAGATGCAAGCAGGGGAGCAACGACATCATCAACATCAAATGCACAGAAATCGTTTTCAGTGGATGGGTAAGATATGGACCAGAAGCCTGTTATTGCGACATTGGACTTAGGGAGTATGACGGGACATTGATATCACACTCTTCTGGATTAGTACTTCGGTCATATCATAATAATGATAGAGCAGGTACGGGAGTATATCTATTCAACAAATTTACAGAACTCCTATAAGAACATTAACTCCTACATTATCACCTTAAGGAGCCTAGTGCACACCCTACAGAACACTGCTAGTCATTCCACAGCGCATCTACAGAGTAATGTAACTCCAGATACGCAAAAAGTCATCAAGATGTGAGGTTGAACTGTTTAAGCAACAAGCATGGCTGGCGCCTTTTCTGATTTCTCAAGTTGTTTCCCTGCTGGCCTGTTCTCTTCACCGGGAGGCATTAGTGGGCGAGGGTGTTTTGAGCTCCACCTGCGCGGGGTATGATCAAGTCAGAGCACCAATCAATTGGAGCCCAAATTAGGGACCCAGGCTAAAGCCTTTCCGAGGTTGGAGCCTTGCATGATTCTTGCATTCCTTAGGTCGCTTTCTCTTCCCCTTCAACATGCATGGCTGGCCTTCACATCACCCCCCTTTTGGTAGCAGACAAGCTGATGATAATTTCTGGCACTATAGTAATGATAATGAATTTTAGTTTTATGATCATGCTGGGAAGTGCAGAATCAGATTTGTATGAGTAACCCCTAATTTTACCAGAGTATTGCCGGTATTCCGCTTGAATGAGTTTAGCATCTTTGTACTTCTTTAAAATCACAATAATAATAATTTCAACTACTGTGGACATTGACCACTCTATTCATATTCAATTACTAACATCTGGTGCTGCGACTTCTCCTGTATTTTTAATATCATTATTGATCACATGTTTGATTATGCTACCCAGTAACATTTCATTGCCGTCATCAGGTTGTATGGCACTTTCTAGCCAGTATCATCAAGTGCCCAAATTACGCATAGTCTTAAATACATGAGATAGAAGCCATGATGTTAACAAAGAATTAACACAACAAAAGTACCACAACTTGTTTCCTGTATTGATGTGTATTGTGTACTCCATACCTCCTACATCAGTGTTGGATTTACGACGCGACAAATGATCAATCCCCCCAACACACCACTTCGAGGTTACCTAAGGCACCTATCTAAGTAACTTCTGATCCATGATTGATCTTTCGCTTCCGCTTCTAGGTAGGTTGACATCCTTAAATCACGACTTTATAGTCTACTGTGTGTTTGCACTTTGCAATGGGGCGATTCTGAGATTTAATTCCTGCTCGCTCTCTCTATGGAAACACAGTACACCATAGTCAAAGCACCTCAGTCACTTTCTACCTATGTGAGTGATTCAATGCTGCTGATGATTGGATCACTGCCTCGTGTGCCCCACTGACGCGTTCCTGACTTGCACAAGAGGAGGACTATGGAGTCGGTACCTCTCTACATATACAGTTCTAACCATGTACAAGTTACACTGTGTGGCATAGCTGAAGTGTTGAGAATAATTCGCATCGGGCAAGTAATGACACAAACGGGTCCTTAAAATGAATGTTTTCTATTAATATGATTATTCATGTCAAGGAATCTGTAATGATTAAGCTGTTGTGGTCAAGTAGCAGACGATGTGTTTTGTTAATTGCTCATCGTATTTCAAGGTACTGCCCAAGGACAAGTGAGATGATGACCTCGGGCTACCCCCATAGGGAGGTAGGTAATAATTATTTTTCCGTTCCCCCTTTCCACCAGTGACCTTCAATCTGCCCATCCATACCTTTAATGACCTTGCCAACTAAACAGTCCCTCAGACTAAGCAGAAAGGAGCTACCTGCTGCCGGCATCAGCCGCCGTTTTGATTTCTAAAGGAATACAACAACATCTACTCCGTATTTGGCTTTTATTTTTCTCCATTATTATTATTCTGGACTGTGTCCTATTTACACATGCACTTATCTGATGGACAACTTGGCTCAAAGATATTTGTCATAATTATTACATTACTTATTGGTGAACCACTGGTTGTTTCTGACCATTTCCGTTATTATTTCCTGCCCTTGATTTTCCCTCGTCAAAGCCTCCACTGCTACGGAGTAGGGGAACCTGCACGCGCTCTTCGCTTTTCCCCGACTTGCGCTACACCCTCTTCTTCACTAGGGCCGCGCTACTTGGACCTTTACCCAGACCGTTCAAGCCGTTCCTCGGGCACGCCATATTAGCCCATCCTCGATCTGCCCTTACTCTAAGTAAAGTCCTGACTACTTCGGCCACGACCAGTGATCTTGGAAGGTCTCCACGGGCGCAACACGCTAGGTTCATGACAGTCTCCCTGCGGCCGTACTCGACACGCGCACCATCTGTCCCAAGTCGCGGCTAGACTATCCAAGCTCTAAGCCTCTAACAGCAATTCGTCCTACTATAAGTTTTTTTCAACATCATCTTGAATTGTCGTCAACACCGCGACACACCACAACAGACAACTGCGTGCGAGGATTCCGTGTGGGCGAATTACAAGAGCCATACGCAGTAGAAGGAAAAGGGGTTGCTCGGTAAAATTCTAATCTCGCCACTTTTTCTGCGGAGAGCTCCGCTCTCAAACAAGAGAAATTCAGGAAAAAGGGAAAAAGAAAGTCAGACAAGGAAAGCTTAGCCGGGAAAAGAGCCTACAACAGTACAGCTTACTCGAAGACACGAAAACACAGATCCGCCAACCGACTAGATTGGATACTACTGAGGGGAAGGGGTGTAAAAAACAATTGGAGAATCGAAAGGAAGAAACTGTTATTTTTTTTCCTTACCGTCGGAGAGTCCTGATATTTCACGGAAAAAGTGGGTCGGAATTACTGAGTGGTAACGGACCCATCACCACAAAGCGACAGCACTCCGGCTATTCAAATCTCGAAGCAGAAAGGGAAGAGAAAAGAGAAAGGAAAAAAAGAAAAGAAAAGGGAAAGAGGAACGGCGAATAGAAACGCAACTTGCGAGAATCCCATCTTTGACCCCCTCTTACGTTCCTCTGGGAGGGTTCCTGTTATCGCCTCCAAGTCTGAAAGCGTGAGCATCTATTGGGCGGTGGCTTTCCAATATTTCCTCTCCTCTCCCTCTCGTCTCCTTTTCACCACTGTGAAAGATTACGTCTCCACGCACTCCACCACACCCTCGGAACCCACGAGGTTCTCTTACCAGTGGTCTCTTTTCTTTCTTTCCTGTTTCGTTTTTCCCTCGCCCTTTTTTTTTTCTTCTTTCACTGCTGGTGAAAAGAATCGCGACTTGGTTCGTCCGAAGCCTTTTTAGGCCGCCTCCTCCACCCAGGTTCGTTACCGGCTCGAGTCCGACCAAATTTCCCTCCGTCTCGATTTTAGGGTGATTTATATCCTGGGTCGCCACTCGATCAAGACACAGTCTCTCGCGCTATCTCTCTTTGAGTCTGGTGGTCCATTTTATTTGTTTTTTTCAATCTTAAACCTTTTATCTAATCATTTCCTCGTTTCGCTTGTGGGTGCTGTGACTGGCCTTGGCCCTGGATTACTTTCTTAACCCTCGTCCCCCAGGCCTAAAAGCGACGGTTCCTTTTTTCTTCCCGCTGGTTCCTCGTGCTGCTGTGCCTACCGCCACCTGCAAGGCATCCTCCATCCACCCTAAAAGGCGACTAAGGCAATTAAGCATCATCTTGATCCAAGCATCATATCTTTCAAATCCAGCACCGTCTGATATCCCTATTCTTAACTCAATTTGTCAATTACTTCTGCCCCGCGGTGCCATTTGTTTTACGACGAGATCACGCGCTTGATCTTGTCTGTTTTCTTTTCAGTTTCCATTCACCTTACAATCATCAGGTCAGGTGTGAATAGCGCCTGCGCGAGTCCTCTGTTGATACTGTTTCTGGATTGGGCGACTTCCAACCAGATTCACTACTGAAAAGTACGTCTATAAAGGAAGAAAGAAAAAGAAAAAGAGAAAGACTTCGTCACAAGATCATATTGCGATCTTGTACACCAATCTTTCCTTCCCCTCCTTCATATCGCGATACAACATACTCGTGTTTGTATCCATAAAGCTCATTGTGTTTTTCGACGCGTCTAGAAACAGCAGACACGCGAGTTTGGAGGAAGATTAGGGACATCTTCAGTTCCGGCTGAGATCTGTGTTTTATGGACAACAGACCTGCCTCCGAGTACGCGCAGTCAGGTTCGCACTTTCCGTATCCACCGTCTGCCGCTCCGCATTCTGAACTCCCAGCTGCAGACCAGGCTTCTGCTGCTGCCACTGCTCAATACACGCCTCAGCAAGAGGTCCGTCCTACCCCTCAGTACACGCCTCAACCCGAGGTTAGACCTACCTCTGCCGCCGCCGCCAATATTTCGTCCTCCAACACACCGCAGTCTGACTACGGTCTGAACCAGCCGCCCGCCGCGCGCTCACCCGCTTATCCGGACTACCTCGCTCGCCCGCCTCAATACCATCACGCCCCCAACACCCAGGCCGGTGGTGCGGCAGGTATGGCTCAAGCAACAAGTCCGTCCATGACCACCCTCCATGATGGGCACCAAAATGACCATCGCAATCACACGAACGTGAAGTCTGACGCGGACGTTCCTATAGATCCCTCAATCGCGGCCTCTAGCCCTACCTATCCTCCTCCCTATTCGCCGTATCAGCCTCAAGGTCATGACATGGCCCAGTATCAAGGTCATCCTCCCCCGCCGCCTCCTCAGATGTATGGGCGTCCGGAATGGTCGCATGGTTATGGACAGCACCAGCACGGTCTTCCTGGACCCTATAGCGCTCCTGCTACAACGGTTGGTCCCGCCTCCCCTGCTGCGACCGCAGGGCCGCGCCCTGGCCAGGTATGTCTTTGATAATTTTGGCGTCTATTTCCAAAGGCTGCGCGTCCGCGTTTTTTGTTGTCTTGGACGCCTCTGAAATTGGAGGCCGCTGCCTGCGTGCCCGACGGGGTTGTGGAACACGGCGCACTCTTCATCTGCACCGAATATGTTGTTCAAAAGCTCATCGAATTTTTTGCAGGTTTACTCTTTTGTGCCCATTCCTGGGGCGCAACAGCACAAACGACCCCGACGTCGCTATGAAGAAATCGAACGTATGTACAAGTGTGGCTGGAACGGGTGCGAAAAGGCTTACGGTACTCTCAACCACCTGAATGCCCACGTTACTATGCAGTCGCACGGAGCCAAACGGACTCCCGAAGGTATGTTTCCGATATATTCCTCTATCTTGTTTTCTTTCTCTTTTTTTAAAGCCCAATTACAATGTCACGGATTTGCCCTGTTTTGATAGCGCCATTGGTTTCGATAAGACTAGTGCGGGTATCTCACACTAGTCGAGTTACACTGCTTTAGCGCTGCGGATCGCAGTAGCGCAAGGCACTGGCGTGGAGTTAAATTCTACATACCGATTCAACGTCGATGCTCAGAATGTGGAGCATTTTGTTTCATTTGCCCGCTTTCACTCACCCTCGACTGTGTTCTATCAACTAATCTTGCCCTTTTGCCACAGAATTCAAAGAAATTCGCAAGGAATGGAAAGCTCGAAAGAAGGAGGAAGAAGCTCAGCGTAAAGCTGCCGAGGAGCGTGAACGTGCTGCCGCCGCTCAAGCCGCTCAGGCGAACCAGGTTGATGCTCCCGGTCCTACCGATCCTGCGCAGGGTCAACCTCCTGCTTACGCTGGCGGTGTCCGCCCTCAGCTGCCGCCAATTGGCTACCAACCTGCCGACGGCCAAGTACCGGGGCAGTACGGCGGTGCCAGTGGCATGGTGTATCAGGGTAATGGCCAGATGGCCTATCCTCCAAACTACCCTCACTCCCCGTATGGACAAAGCGGGCAGGTGTATCAGCAACGTAAGTAGTCAGTCCTTTGTTATCATTGCATTGTCAGGACCGAGCCACGAGGAAATGCACAAAAAAGAGAGGAAGGGAAAGAAAAGAAGAAAAAAAGAACATATCTCTTGTCAACATGCCGCAAGGCAGGATGGAAAGACGTTTCAACGAGGTCCTTGGATCTATTGCTCTAAGGGATAATAGCTGATCGACGATGGCTTCTTGCAGAAAACCAATCGGCCAGCTACCCACAATAGATGCCCATCATTCCTGTGTTCTCTCAGGTTGCATATTCTAATATCTCTTACCTCCCTAATCCCGTGTCGCCATCGCGGATCTAATTCTTTAAAGTCTCGCGCACATGATACCATCTGGCCTTGATTCGTTATTCTCGAAGAGCGGCCTTGCGACTTACGCTCTGTCCCCGTTGTTGTTGTTTTTGAATTAGATCGCTTGACATGAAAAGAGAAGACAAAACCACCCCTTTGCACTCAAAAGACAACATGCCCTCGTCGTTGCAAAAAACCGGCTCCAGGACTGTTGTGATTTTGGACTCCTGGCGAGGCACTTTGCATGAGCTGAGCATGCTCCTGTGATACATGCCGGCATCTTTCTTATCGAGCCCCTTTCATTGATACTCTGCTTCGCTTCGCATTGTACTTTTCTTCTCCTTTGTCCTAACTGATGTTTTTCTTTCCTCGTTACCCTGGGTTGGTTTGAACTTGTGCATTATGTCCTTTGCTCAGTGGACCTTCCACGCAGTCATGACCCTGTCTGGTGGCTAAAGTCTTACAATTCGATCTTGATTATTCCGCTCTTCGCTCCTGGTGGCAACTGCCACCTCGTTGGGCCTTTGAAATTTGAGACACGTGATGTGGTGCATAATCGAAGCTTGATAGCTCAAATGATGATGTCCAAAAAGACTTAATTGCGGTTTCCTCATAGATAAATAATATTCCTAGGCAACATCACTTGGAGTTGAGAGTTTGGGTGGACGCAACCCCTATTAATGACACAGGTACGGGGAAGCGCTGTCCATGAACGGGTTGAAGTACCAGGAGGGTTAGTGAGGCTGTAGAAGATTTGAGCATAGGGTTCTTGACACACTCTAGGAAGGTATCAAATAAGACATTGTCATGTGCCTTGACTATGATTTGAAGTTTCCTTCGGGTGCTTGATTCAATCGTGTTTTTTACTAAATGAGACAGTCGCCGTTGCATGTTCTATGTCATTTTAAGTCGAACCCCAGTTAGTCGCTGCTTATCCCTCTTAACCTTCAAGCGGAGGGTTCCCACTTTTCTGAGAGATCGGTAAGGTAGGACAGACTAGTATCCTAAGTGGCCTAGCCGTAAATAATAAATGCAACGATTAGTCGATCCTGAAGCATGTACGGGACTAAGAAACGGGACTACCGAGGAGGCTAACAGTAAGCTTGAGCCCGCGGTCTCATAAGGCTGAACCAAGAGCATAGCGCAGTGTGGCGAAGCTGTGCAACGTGTGGCTTGTAGTATGGCTAGTGTAGTTCCCTGGCTTTGAAGCAAGATAGTCCGGACGGAGTTATGTTCCCCCGCAAGAATGCAGCAATCGCAGTGCGCTAACCTTTTATCGCCTAGCTCTGATAGCAGCGATAACTGCGATAGCCCAGACGCTTTTTTGGGCCTGGTCTGTATGATTTCTTCCGGTGGCCGCTCAAGGGTGTTATTCTCTCCAACGTCCTATCTTCTCTTCCTCAGTAACTTTTGTTGATTACTGTTCTTGCGAAAATCCAAATAGCGAGTCATTTGAAATTTTGGTCTGCCGGCCCAGCTTTAACATTCGGAGTCGACGATTGCGCATTCGACTACGCCAGGTCGAACGTTTGGACCTTTCAAAGGGGTCTTTAGAGGATCAGGTGTTAGTGATTGAGGAGATACGGTAGGGTCAAGACCTGAAGGGCCCTAAATGCTTCGCTGTACCAATGGCGCTGCGCTTCGGACGAGTGTCCAGCACACTGTCGGACTGAAAAGTCTGCCGGTCTCAAGATCCACTCAAGTCTCTCAGAGTATCCTATACGGTGCTCCTCTTGCGCGTGCCGCACAGAGAGGTCGCGTTGTGGGGAAATCTGTAGCCTGGGGGTCAATTTCCGGCGTGAAGCGGTACTCGACAGAGGCTGCGAGGTTGGCCGATGCGGAAGAGCAAAGTGCTGCTGATTCAACGGCGAATTTTGAGGACGACGAACCACCACAGAAAAAGAAACCGATCTGGGACAAGAGAAAACGCTTCCAGGACCATGTGCTGTTGGAGATTGCCAGCGGCGGGGCGCATCCCGATGGCGGTCCCTTAGCGGACGTTGTCAGGAGGAAGGTGGTAAAGAGGGAGCTGCAGTGGTTGCAGGATCCCAAGGCGCTGGCGGACCGGGTCGCCAAAATCTTGCAAGCCGACGATTTTGCTCTCGCGGTGGCCATTGTTCGCGGGGCGCAGAAGGAGAATATGGAGTGCTCAGTGGGGTGGAATCACTTACTGGAGTACTGTATGAACAAGAAGCAACCTAAAGCGGCATGGAAGCTCTACAATGAAGTGAGTAGTTTTCTTTCCCCCCCTTCGCAAGTTTTCTTCTTGCACGGTTGCTGACTGTCGTCTCTCCGCGAACTCGCAGATGAAGAAGCGTGGACGAAAGCCTACTTCCTGGACTTATACGATTATGTTGTATGGTCTTGCCACAGTGCCGAAAAACGTGCACATAGGGTTGAATCCCGTGCAAACTGCTTTGTCAATTTACAGATCTATCTATGAGCTTAACTCTGCAGTTAAGCCTTCTATCATCCACAGCAACGCCATGCTCACCGTATGTGTTCGCCATGGACATACAGATACACTATGGGAGATTGCGAGTGAGCTACCCGAGGAGGGGCCATGCTCACCCGATGCTGTGACATACACTCTTATATTGAGAGCCATCAGAGACGCCGTCAGTACTGACGTGACTAAGATGTCTGAGATTGATCGCATCTTGGAGCGAAGGGCTCAGGGCGTCAAGGAAGGCAAACGAATCTGGTCTGATGTTGTCTATCGGTGGAGCAGAGGTCAACTCGACTTAGACATCCAACTCGTGCGTACAATGGCCCGCCTCTTGCTTGAAGGCGGCAGCGAGCGCGATTGTTACGATGTCTTCGCACTCTTGAATCAAACTACTGGGCTTCCCATCCTGGCAAAGAAGCCTTCACCTGAGCGCCAGCGGGAGTCTGAGATGGCCAGACGCCTAAAGAGCCGATCCGCAGAAAATAAGGAGATGGAAGACGTTCCCTTTGTAGACGAAGGCAACCGACCATACAAACCAGCAGAGACCGAAATGGAAGAACGGGAAGAAAAGGCAGAGCTAAAAGAGGAAGAGGAAGACGATGAGGAATTCGAAAATCTTTTTGACCCAGTGGTGTCTACTGATTCTGCTTCCAAAATGAAGAAAGGCACCATTGGTCCATCCTACGTTGTTCCAGGTGACAAGGAGCTCACCATACTCGTGGAAACTTGCTATACCATGACTCAGGGTCTTGGTACTGGAAAAGCTTACTGGAAGCATCTAACGCTCGACGATCACGAGTATACCATCAAACCAGACATGCCTTCGTTGCATGCATACTTACGACTACTAAGAGTTTATCGCGCTAGTCGTGCTACGGTCGAGGTTGTGCGCGAGCAGGTGCCCGAACCAGTATGGAAAACATTCCACATCGCGATGAGCTGTTGTCTTCGCGATCGCAGGAATATCAACGTTCTCAAAAATGCCAACGAACTATTGGGAATCATGGACAAGTCCATGGTCCTTCCCCACCCCCGGGCGCTTGAGAAGTATCTTAACCTCGTGCAAACACTACAGGACAATCCACAGCGCCTCATATCATTGAATGGTCTGAAGATTGCGCGGAAACCCTCTGACAGCCTCGACATCGTGGGTCGGAAATTACAGCTGAGCTTGCAGACAGTTGCTCTGGAGAACCTGCGTCCTCACATTGACAAGCTTCATGAGGCTATGAAGAATGGAAAGACTTCATTTATTTCACCGGCTGAGCGGACGCGGGCGGGCGCGGCCGATACTGTTTCTGGTGCGACCGCTCGCACGGTGATGGATCGCACCCGAGGTCTGATTGACGAGATCCTCAAGCCTGAGAATGCGTCCCTCCTTTCCAAACTGGACCGTGAGCAATTCGAGCAAGAGTCGCAGAAACTCCGCGAATACTCGGATGCCGAGATGGTCCGAAAGTTCGAATACGCTCGATTGCATCCAACTCTCGAACAGGTCATGGCATTCCAGGAGAAGCATGACCCTAAACAGAACGCTGTCGAGACCCAGGCCGCTGACGACGCCGACTAAGCTTCGTATCTATATGCAAGGCTTATGGCGGGGCTTGTTCGAAGGCCCATTTGATTTGTACAGCTTGTGTAAACACCCTCTCATTACTATATCCCATCTTTGTCTGGCATATTGCATGCATATACAAGGGTCGGCACTGCAACATTAACATGTATTATATGGTCTTTCTGTTTCTCTTGGGTTGAAGATCTGTGCCTGTAAATATTTCATCTCCAGACTCACTTCTAGATCACAACGGACAATCGGTGATTGATGATCGGACTGATCACATTGTGTCGAACTGATCCAAGCATATGCCCACGTGCACTCATGAGGGCAGCAGCTGAAGTATACAGCCAGCTGATAAATCAGCACATATTCTAAGACATATTAATAGTATGAGTTACCAGTCCTACTGTTGGAAAGGGCGGATTGTTTCATTCTCAATCGTTCATAGAGATACTGTTCCGCCTGCCATTTTCGGCCCGTGCGCGTACGTAATGCCACTCTAGCCTCTCCGCCTGAGACAGCAGCACGAGGGAGACTTTACTGCTGTTTCCAAGGGACGCACCCTCACAATACCCTGTTGAGAATACCCTCTTGAGGATTCACATCCCTTTTAACCTATTTCAATCAAGGGAGCAAGGTCGGAGAGTATACAGCTTGACAGGGCGTGAAAAGCTACCATTGGACCAGAGTCGGAGCTCAAGCAATCTACGTGCCTACCATGGCCAGCACTTCCCAAAGTCGTTTCCATGAGGATCTACACGACGATGAATCGATCCTTGATGACGACCTAATTGAGGCCGATGATGGTGAGTACGTCTCATTTTCTATGTTCTTTCTCGATATTATCAGATCGGCTCTTGTTTGTTTACCCGAGCTACTACGATGTACTGACGCTTCATGACCTTTTTACCGTGCCAGCCATCGAAGCCGATGACCCTCTTCACACTTCCGATACCGCTCCGCTAAGAGGTAACATCCAGTCCGAACCCTCGAGTTCGAGCAGAGGAGGTTTCGGAAGCAATCTATCCAGCAATTACCTGACATCGACCATCCCGGGGGAGGATCGCCGCGCAACGCAGAACACCATCGATGAAACCGTTTGGGAGACGCTCTCACGAGATCTACGAGCAGTATGGGAAAAGATGCGGCAAGTGCTGTGGCCCAAGTACCTGATAGGAGGTATGCTGCAGCGCGGCGGCGGAGGCATCGGGGCCGCCGAGAGAGGAGAAGCGACAGGGTTCGGTGGCGGACTCAGAGGCCTTGTAGGACGCTGGCCGGATGCCGATGTGGTCTTGCAGGGTGGAATGAGTGAGGGTCTGCGTGACTGGGATCTTTGGTAAGTGGGAAATGGTCGACTGAAACGGCGGGCTGGCTGGCTAACATGTTCAAAACTGTGTGCAGGGGTCCGCTTATTTTCTGCTTGCTCCTGAGCATGTTTCTATCGATGCGCGCAAAGGATGACCAGTCATCCCTCGTCTTCTCGGGTGTCTTCTCCATAGTCTGGATTGGAGAGGCTGTTGTGACCTTGCAGATCAAGTTGCTTGGTGGGAATATGTACGTTTCGCCTCTGAAGTATATGAAGCTTTGGAGTACACTAACGGTTGTGTCCTTCGATTACTAGTTCGTTCTTTCAATCTGTTTGCATCATCGGCTACACTCTGTTCCCTCTGGTCATCGCTGCTATGCTCAGCGCATTGGGTCTCCCGACTATTGCCCGGATACCGGTATACCTAGCGCTGATTGCATGGTCCTTGGCTGCAGGTGTGAGCATTTTGGGTGGTTCGGGTGTGATCAAGAACCGGGTAGGCATTGCAGTCTATCCGCTGTTCGTATTCTACATCGCGATCGGCTGTCTTTGTTTTATCAGTTAGAAGATTGGAGGATCGATACGGCCGGCCAGGTATCCTAACAATCTAGTTGCAAACGAAGGTTCCAGTCTACAGTCAAGCGCTAGATGAATTGGAAAGGGACAGGAACACGACATTTGGGCATGTATGCTACTATATCATCAGTGAATGAGCTCTTTTTCTTTGTTTGTGTCAGCTATTATCATATCCGAATTCACAAGTATTGTACTTTAGATATTCTAGCATTTTCAAGATATCCAATGGAATGTTCTGCCCAGACTCCATTGACATCTGCATCAAGGTAAGCGGGGTGGATCCGAGCGGTGACCGGGCGACAAGCCGGAGTGACAATAAGACAACACAGCTCAGCGTCACTCTTCCTGGAACTCGATTGTCTCTCGGTCTGCCGCTTCATCACCTTCCTGTATCGGCGTACGTTGCTGTTCTCGTCTTCTGGATGTTTCGAACCAGAGCCTCTCAATCGAGCGTCTACAAAGAGGTACGTCGTTCGGCTGGTTCGCATCGCACGTGTTGGCACAAACCTCACTGTACCGTGCGTGGGGCCTAAATTGCAGCTACTCTGTGTTGTTCCTCCCTTCTCCTCTCCCTCGCTCCACCCTTACTGGATTTATGACCGAGTCTTCGTACTTGAGACGACATTTATATTTGTCGAATGACCCTTTTGATGTGCCCATTGAGTTGACACGGCAGGTCGCAGTTTCATACAGAGCCTTATCTACCAGTTCAGCCGCTCAGCGCTACGATAATCCGATCTGGGCTGGCTGTGAAGAAAATCGTCTCTACACTATCGAATGAGATTACTGGTGGAAATAAGTGGTAAATATGGCGTCGGATCTACAATCTGCTGCAGGTATGGAAGGTAAAGTTCTTGTTTCCCCAGAACTTGTATTGGAGTTCTATGTTGACGCAGCGGCTTGTTATTAGGTGAAATTCGAAAGGAGGAAGAAACGGGAAAGACGCAAGGTATGAGAAACACTGTCCGCTTTGCTTGTTATCGCCAAAGCGATCACCGAAAACCTCCTCTTTGCACAATTGGATTAACACCCACTGCGATTACAGGAACCACGGCGGAAGATAGCCAGGCGTCTGACAACGAGGGAACCGAGCGTCCCGTGCGACAGAAACTGAAGGAGACGTCAATCGCTTCTACTCAGCAGGAGACAATCACCAAGAACGGTGAGGAAGCAACCGATGCGAAGATGACGTCGACTACAGATGCACAGCAATCAGCGGATACCAACCACACCATGGAACTCGGCGGAGGTTCGAATAGCCGGTCGAGCAGCCGAGGCAGAAAGAGGTCATTCGATGACGAAGAAGCGGAAAGTGATGGCGAGGAACATGGCCACAGACGCAAGAGATCGCGCGACTCTACCAGCGAAGGCGACGAGCGGCCGCCACGGAGCGAGAGTGATCTTCCAAGGAAGATCTTGAGCCCAAAGAAAAAGAGAAGTCGGGACAAGCTCGATGAAGACGGGTCCGGGGAACGTGCTACGGAGAAGACGGATACGAAGGCCGAGAATGTGGAATCAGAAGAGAAGCCCGAGTCTGAAGGACAGCCTGAGAAGAAGCGACACCGTGACAATTCCACGGAAAGAAATCCGGTAAGTGTTGATCGTCACATTGTATCCTTGGCCGGGAAATGGCGCTGACATGCATGGCTCGGCAGGCCCCTGTCACGAGCGCCTTTGCCAATACATCCGCAGTCTCTCCATTCGGCTCCCTTGGCGCATCAAAATCCAAGGAAGAAGTACCTACCAAACCGGTGGCTGTAACCTCTACCTCTGCCTTTGCCTCGTCAAGCCTGGCAGCATTTGCTGGGTCAGAGCAGTCGCCTTTCGGTTCGCTTGGAGCGTCCACTCCATCTATTTTCAAGTCGCCAGCCGCGTCCGAGATTGAGAAATCAGGGGCCACGGGGTTTGCAGCTGGAGCAAGCACCTCCGGCTTTGCGGGCTTAGGATCAGGTTTTTCAGGGTTCGGTGGTGGATTCGGAGCAACTGCTAAATCCGGGGGGCTCACCAGCTTCGCTTCTCCCACTGCGCCTAGCACCTTTGGCAGTAGCACTAAGGACAAGCCATTTGGGGCAACGGATGCGGATGAAGAAGAGGAGGAAGAGGAGGAAGCCGAAACAGGCCCCAAAGAATTCGAGGCAGAGAAACCCGACGAGAGGTTCTTTGAGCGGCAGAGTATGTGATATTTTGTCCCATTCCCAATGGACTGCTTCAAAACTGACGTCTTTTCTTCTACCACAGTTGAGACAGGTGAGGAACAAGAGAAGACGTACTTCAGCGGCAAAGCGAAGCTTTTCCAATTCACGAACAAGGAATGGAAAGAGCGCGGTATTGGCACATTCAAGGTGAATGTGAGAGTAACGGACGGCCAGGAGGACAAAAAGGCGGCTCGCATGATCATGCGAGCGGATGGCGTCTTGAGGGTCATGCTCAACACGCCCCTTTTCAAGGGCATGAAGGTCGGAGATCCATCGGGCAATGAACCCAAGTCCAAGCAGATTCATCTGGTTGGTGTCGAGGATGGCCGTACTTTCCCCCTCCTACTCAGGGTAAAACATTCATCTACAAGTGTCCATCGTAACATGGTTACTGACATAACATTAGGTGGGAAGTGAGGACGTCGCCAAAGAGCTCTACCATGTCATTCAGGATCTATTACAGCACCAGTAGACTATGTCACTAAAGGCCCGATTGTGACGATGCAACACCAATCGGTGATGGAGTACATTATTAGCTGTCCATACTTGGAGAACTTTTACGATACCTGGACCGACAATAGACCTTATGTGGCAATTGACAGAGCGGGCTTGGAGATGTGGGCTGGCTTTCTTGCATTTTCTGGCTGGGTTGTTGGGGGCTTGAAGTTCTGGAGCATGAAGCTTTGGAGCATGGTTTGAACTATCTAGACTGAGGAGTAACTTCTGTCTTCTTTAATAATACATATTGCACTCTTTTCTTGCTTCGTCTCGTTGAGGCTATGTGGGAGGTAGAGTACGCTAGTCCATAAGTGGCTATATGAAATGAGATGGCACGTGATATCGCGTCTCGCCTGGTGGATGAATTGCTTTCTTTGCCCACGTTTAATTCAGCATTATTGCATCCCAGTGACAACCACGATGGAGCGTCGACATGGCTGGCCCAATGTCAGACTCAACTCCCCCCGGCATCGCATTGAAAAGAAGACGAAACGATGAGGTCGACAGAATAGGCGACTTTCGATCAAACTCGCCCGAATTTAGCAATGCGTCCACGGAAGACAACCCCCCTTTGCAAGAAGGTCCCAATACCAAACGAAAACGCGGAAGACCACGAAAGGCACCTAATGCGGATGCGACGCACGAAGCGAAGACCGGCTCTAGTAAAATACCGATTAACCAGGGCGACAGTCTAGACTCGAAATGCGACGCGATACTCCAGACCGGCAAAGCCGAACAAGGAAAGCCAAAATCCAAATCAACCAAAACATTAAGAGCCCAAAAGGTGACGAAGAGCCCATCACCCAAGCGCACACCCTCCGCACCCTGGCCGGAAGCCTTCAGAAGTTTATCTCAGACCCACCGCGCCCTGAACCTGGTGTATACATTCTGCTGCACGCGCAAACACTTCGCCACGACGTTTGAGAATATCCGGAAAGCGGTACAGGCGCAATTGGGCAGTGGTCGCGAGCTGACTGTCGAGGATATTGCACGGGTGAAGGTTCTGGTGCCTCGAGCGGTGAAACTCGAGTATGTGAACGAGGCCAAGTTAGAGGTTATGACGGTGGGGGAGAAGGAGACAGCGATGAATCAGTCTTATGGCCTCTCGCATCCGGAATGCGATACGGCTGATGCTGATGCGGATGTCCAGACGAAGGAGGTGTTGCTATTCGAGTTCCTGGACGGGGATCTGAAGCGTGAGGTGCGACATCCGAAGAACGGGGAGCCTACGAAACCCATGCGAAAGATGAAGGACGAGGATCTGAAGATGCCCGTGTACAGTCAAAAGCAGATGCTCGCTTTGATTGAGAAACGGAATCAGAAGTTCTCTGATGCCATTGATGCGTTCCTGGTGCAGTGTGAGGATGACGGCACCGATCCAGTTGCGAAGTTGGAGAGGGAGAAGGACGCATGGATTCCGTGTCCACCTGTTTCTGAGGATGACAGCCTAGAAACGACGAAACTCCTCTCGATGCCGCCTCGCGAGATCCCCAAGGAGCGCCAATCCATGGCAGAGATCATCGAAGAAATTCGCGCAATGGATTGGTACTTCGCTCAGATTGTACCCGAAGGCCATAGAGTGTTTGAGGCGCAGTCTCCCGTCTACGGAGACTTGAAGTTTCAGCTCTCGCAAGACCTCGTTAACGCTTTGTACAACACAAAGGGCATAACACAGTTCTACTCGCATCAGGCCGAAGCGATCAACTCCCTATACGCCGGTCAAGATGTCATTGTATCTACGTCTACAAGCTCCGGCAAGTCATTGATTTACCAGGTCCCAATGCTTCATGAGCTCGGAAGAGACCCAAACAGCCGCGGCATGTACATTTTCCCCACTAAAGCTCTCGCGCAGGATCAGAAGCGTAGCATGAAGGAGCTTCTGCAGTTTATGGACGGCTTACAGGACATCATGGTCGAAACATTCGATGGCGATACACCGATGGGGAGCCGCAACCTCATTCGTGATGAGGCCCGCAT
Organism: Aspergillus lentulus; assembly: GCF_010724455.1. Next base: position 7,638 of record NW_022983989.1, on the reverse strand, counting down.
TATATTCACAAATCCGGACATGCTGCACATCACGGTATTACCACAAGAAAGTTCTTGGCGTACCTTTTTGAAGAACCTGAAATTTGTTGTCGTCGACGAGTTGCATGTCTACAACGGTCTATTCGGATCACATGTCGCATTCATCATGCGACGGCTGCGTCGGATCTGTGCTGCGGTGGGTAACCGACATGTCCGGTTTATATCCTGTTCTGCCACTGTAGCCAACCCCGAAGAACATATGAAGGCAATATTTGGCATTGACAATGTCAGACTGATTGACTTTGACGGTTCACCGTCAGGCCGCAAGGAGTTTTTATGCTGGAATACCCCTTACAAAGACCCCAACGACCCCACATCAGGACGCGGAGACAGTGTTGCTGAAACTGCTCGTCTCTTCTGTCAGTTGATCCTCAGAGGCGCGAGGGTAATTGCCTTCTGTAGGATCAGGAAAGTGTGCGAGGTACTACTACAAGCTGTAAGGAACGAATTTCAGACCATCGATAGACCTGAAGTTGGAAAACTCGTGATGGGTTACCGGGGCGGCTACAGTCCGCAAGACCGGCGGAAAATTGAGAAAGAGATGTTTGAGGGCCATTTACTGGGGATTGTCGCTACGAACGCCCTCGAGCTGGGTGTCGATATTGGCTCTCTCGATGCTGTAATCACTCTTGGCTTCCCTTATTCCATCTCCAACCTGCGCCAGCAGAGTGGTCGAGCTGGACGTCGAAACAAGGATTCTTTGTCTGTGTTGGTTGGCGATAGGTTTCCGACCGATCAATACTACATGCAAAATCCAGATGAACTGTTCACAAAACCCAACTGTGAGCTACAGATTGATCTTTCCAATGAGCTGATCCTCGAAGGACATGTTCAATGCGCGGCGTTCGAGATGCCGATCCGGCCGGATGAGGATCAAGTCTATTTTGGAGAGCAACTGCATGAGCTCGCGGCCACGAGACTCGTGAAGGACAGCATTGGGTTCTACCATTGCCACGAGAGGTTCCGACCTCATCCTTCCCGATGTGTGCCCATTCGTGATACAGAGGACCAGCATTTTGCCGTCATTGACGCAACAAACGCACGCAATGTCGTCCTGGAGGAAGTGGAGGCTTCTCGTGCCTTCTTCACGATCTACGAAGGCGGCATCTTTCTGCATCAGGGCCAGACATACCTCGTCAAGGAACTGAACACTGACCAGCACTTCGCTCGCGTTGTCAAGGTCCACGTGGATTGGAGCACAATGCAGCGCGACTACACTGATATTGACCCCATTGAAACAGAAGTGATGCGGCAGATCAATCAGACCTCCGCTTCCCGCGCATTCTACGGCTCGGTGCAGATCCACGCAGTCGTGTATGGCTTCTTCAAGATTGACAAGCGCGGCCGTGTGCTGGATGCTGTGGCGGTGGACAATCCGCCGATCGACATCTTCACCAAAGGTATGTGGCTCGATGTGCCCAAACGCGCGCTAGAGATCCTCGAATCAAGACGCCTCAACATCGCTGCCGCTATTCACGCAGCCGAACATGCTGTCCTCTCCCTGCTCCCTACGTTCGTCATCTCCTCGCCCGGCGACGTCAAAACGGAGTGCAAAGTCGCAAAGAAGGAACTCGGCAGAAACCTCAAGATCGCGAACGAGATGCGCGATCAACAAATCAAAGAGAACATCAGGAAACTCCAGCCCCCGACCCGGCAACGGCCAGCGCGTCTCACCTTCTACGACGCCAAGGGCGGCTCGTGCGGCTCCGGGATCGCCAGCAAAGCGTTCGAGTTCATCGACGTCCTGCTTCGCCGCGCGGTAGCACGCATCGAAGCGTGCCAGTGCGTCACACCGCAGGGATGTATGGAGTGCGTTTGCGATGAGAGATGCAGGGAGTTGAATTCGGTGATGAGCAAGGCGGGGGCCGGCGTTGTGCTGCGGTGCCTGCTTGGTTGGGATGTCGACATCGATGCTCTGCCTTGGGGGGAGGATGTCGAGGGCGAAGACGGACTAAGGGAATTGGCCGGGGGACTGGAGACCGTCATCCCGGCGACCGAAGTGCCGTTGCGTCGTCAGTCCCGTAGCGATAGCGTGTAATTACACTCCGTCCAGCGTGAATTGCCGGTATCACTGTGCTGCATAGCATCCAGCATTGTTGTCCGTGCCTTCTATCTCCTGTGTAGACGATAAAGTACTTAGAGTAAAGCATGACCTTTTCTCCGTCCTTTCTTGGATGGTCTCTGTTTTCTCTCTGCAATGGAACAGTCACATGTCACTCAGCACTCAAGCTCAAGCCAGACCTCCCCATCGGCTGCAGGAAACGACAATGATTTGTGATGGAGGCTGACAGGTCCGCATAAAGTTTCTTGTCCAAAATAGATGCATCTCAGTTCGTGGACCTCATTCTGCAAGCCCAAAATCACTCTTAAGGTTACTTATCCGACCGTAGACGTAGATCCCTGCTGATTTCGCCTCCAACGAAGAAAACGAATCAAAATAAAATAAACAAAAACATACAACAGCCGGGATTCGCTGGTGGTCACCCACCCAACTACTAACCGGCCGGCGTGTGGCTTAAGTACGGCTGAGCGGACGGGAAGCCCTGTTTTCCACACCCTATGGTCGTATGTGATAGATTTGTGGCAGATCCAGTTTGTATCGAACATCTTTGACATGGTTGAGAGACGAAGTAGTCGTCTCAAACAGATTGTAGAGCGTCTATTGTTATCGCGCAGCGATCATAGCGGAGTTTGTATACAAATGCATGGATATGACGTATAGGGTGAAATGCCGTTTGTATGAAATCCCAGCCAACCCTTGTAGCAGCTCCAGGTATAAACGGGTATTTCCGTTTTATGCACGCGTCCCATGCTGTTGATATAGACAATTCAGTAGAGCAGGAAAAATCAGGAACAAAAAATACGAGGGTATATAGGCTGAACAGGCACATGGAAGTAACCAAGAATAGGTGTCAAAACGAGGAAGGGTATGATATCATGATGTTGGTCGAATGAGGCAGAAGATCGATGAAGAGGTCGTTCGGAAGAAGTAAATAAAAATGGCATGCAGGTTAAGCTCACGCATATCCAGCGCAACAGCTCGAAGGTAACGCGTAACAGAGGCGTAAAACTCTGATCCGCTCATCCAGAAAGCATTGAGACGAGTCTCTCACGAGTCTATGGCCTCTTCTTCACGACGTATCGTGAAGCTCGATTAAAGTGAAAAGCATCCGCAATGACTCAGTTGCCATATCATTTTCGAGAAGCTTCCAAAGCAGCAGAAGGCGGGCTAGTCTCGCTTTCGGTGTCATCCAAGCTAAGTTTCCAGAAGATGGTTCTCATGTCGCGTACGTTTTCCCGAAAGTCGTCTCGTGCATGTGTTGTCCTTTCTTCAGTCATCGAGCGCACCTCGCGGATGATCTCGGGGTATCCTTCCTCATTCGGTAGCCACCAGTGGTTGATCTCGGGCAATTGCCAAAGGGCTGCCATGCCTGCACGGAACTTGGGGGGCGTGATGTAGCTGTAAAACCACGTTTTTAGCTATGCCGGCCAGGGGCATATTGCACACCGCGCAATGAGGTCAAAAATGCAAAAAAGAGAGAAAGAAGACTTACCCGTTCTGCTCCATCAGCGCGAATTTTCTTCGGGCCCATATGACATGTTTATGATCCCTTGGCAGGAACATGCTCGCCATTCCGATGCTGTGCTTGAATGCAAACATATAACCGTTCTCCTTGTCGGGCCACCTTTCGATTGTCTCCATTATTCGGCACTGCTCTAGAGCCAAATGTTCGAGTTCCGCCATTGACGATTGGCGAACGGACAATAAGGATTGGTACTTGAACATTGCTTTGGTTGACAGGTAGTCAATCCAAGCAAAATTGACCTCCCATAATGGGCCGACATGCAGACCGCCAGGAACGTAAGGGTTGACGAAATCATCTTCCGTCAAGGGTTTCTGATTCGGAAAGCTTGTGACCCTGTACTCTGGATCTGTGAGTGTTTCCAGGATGCTCTTCATCTTCTCCAATAGCTGGTCGAGCTGCTCGTTTTGACAAATAAACTCCTCGATCGGGATCATTCCGCGAGAGAGTTTTGCATACAGAGAGGCCATCTCTAGTCCGAATCGGCGATTTATGGACCCGGCCAATGCGAGCTGCTTCTCCGGGTCTTCTGGGAAATTGGCGGCTTGTTCGGCGTCATGTTCTTCTCCAGCAATGTACCACTCACGGCCCAGAATCGCCTCGTTTCCGGCCAATATGCCCGCGACCAGGTCGAATCGAGCGTACCAAAGGAATATATTCGCATGAAGTTCGTTGTATTTGACGGACTCTGGAGTTAGTAGTTCGCGCATCAACGAATGAGCGGCTTGATGATGGTCGATGAGATTCACCCAGTCGCCTATGAATTCCTATACACAGTGAGCATTGGGACGAACCAAGATAGAAGGCGACACTAGAGAGCAAGCGGGGCAGTTCAAGTTCATACCTCGAAAGTTGTAAGCGCAAGGACGGTAATGAGTGTTGCTTCAGAATGTGGCTCTCGCGATGCCAAAGACTTCCGCAACAACTTCAAGGCCTTGTCATAATATCGAAGAAAGGTATAGAGTTTCCCCGTGCCGCTATGTACGGAATGGTGGTAAGCAGAGAAACCGACGATCGCATAGAGAAGCGGCTCGTATTGCAAGGCAAATTTGATGATGCTGTGATGCACAAACTGATCGGAAGACGGCCTCATAAAATAATGACGATACGTCATGTGCTCTTGATGAAAAGTAAGGTAAGATCGCAGATCCTCTGGCAGATGTGAGAAGTTGTCGGCACCAAGAGGTTCCTGATTGGACAGTCCGACACTGGCTGACCGCGCACTCATAGATTCGAATCTAGAGGAAGCTTCAGTGGAGGGTGAACTGCCTTCTGTGTTGGAGGGTGTCGCTTCTGGAGCTGTTTGCTTCGTCCTGCGCTTCCTCAGAGACTGCATGCTTTGCTTTGTAGCCGGGCCGGGGTTGACACGGGCTGGCAGTGATGTCGTGGAAGGAGACAGGAGAGTTGCCGATTCCACGCTGCCTTCGTCCACCTCTTCCTCGTCGAGAATCGGCTCCAGCGCATGAAACTCATCCGCTCCAACATGGCCCGAAGAGTCACTCCCTTGCGATGGCGGGCGTTGGAATCTGGACTTGGCTCCAAACCGCGACGCTGCCTTGGATGAAGCACCAGTCGCAGTGGGCGACGGATAGACACAGTCGCGATTACCTTTCCGACATCTCTCACAGACCGGACGGGCCTCGTCGCATTTGATACGACGAGAGCGGCAGGTGAAGCAACCGCTTCTGGTGCGCTTGTGCTTTTTTTGATCGGAGACAGGTTGCAGCAAAGGCGGCTGGTGGTGTTGTTTGGGTGGAGTAGAGGAGTATGGCGTTGCCGCCGCAGGAATGCCAGGCTGCGGGGGTTGTGGGGGCAGATTGTGCCAGAAAGCTACACTGTCGGGATACTGGCTAGCACCGAAGATAGAATAGGCAGGGATCTGATTTGGGTCCTGGAAATGCATGTTGCCCGGAAAATAGCCGCTCAAGGGGGTTTGGGCCGTGTCGAATGAACGCGCCATGGTTGTGGCCAGCCGAATTGCATCCAGGGAGCAACGCGGATCAGAATCCGGGATGCCGGCATAAGCTATGGGTAGATTCGCAGGCAGGTTGAGGCAGCCTCTGAAGGTGAACCCAGGCGAAATGCACCATCCAGAAGGGAGAAGAACCTTGGAAAGACACGGAGGGACGAGGTGGAATGCAGTGGCCAAAAAAAAGAAGAGGGAGTCCAAGGCCGTGCGACAAAGCGTTTGGGTGATTAACAGCCAAATCGCTGAAGCGATGAAATTTTGGATCTAATAGGTATTTGCAAGGGAGAATGAGAAAAGATGGATGGGAAGGATTGATGGATGGTTCTAATGAACAAGATGATGGATGGTTGACCGGATGAGCCGCGATGGCGGTGGTGGTGGAAATTGGGAGTTGGTAGGCCAGTACAATAGCAACTAAGGTAGCAACTGTACCTATGAAGGTTAGGTAGTACGGCAGTGGAGAGTCAATCGATGGCAGGGTTGTCAAATCAAGCTAATGATGAGGAAATAATGTCAAATGAACAGAAAGGAAGACCATGCTCTCATATCCGTCATCGAAGAAATTGATAATAATAATAATATCAATGGGCCGGATGTCCGTGGTTACATGATCCATGGGCCAAATTATCTACCTACCTAGATAGTGGCTATACTAGACTAGATATGCTTGATGGCAACGGGAATACTCAAACTTACTTTGGGGCTATTAATCTTAGTTTCTTCCTGCCTGGATTGCCCAGGATAGGGCGAATGAAATCACACAGTATCATTAAATTTCATATTATTTCGAAGGCACAAATAAAGACCCATTAGCTCTCTAGGGCCTTTTGTCTTTGTTTTTGCTGATCTTCAGTTTCAAACTTTCAGTGCATGCATATCGTGACGATACAGACACACTATACCAAGATGATCTCTAGATACCATTGGCCTAAGGATCATTGGATGCGCCTACATAACTACTCCGTACCCAGTCCGTAATAAATCATAGATCCTGGAATTGGCGTCCCACCAAGCACCAAGCGGATATTTGATGTTGACAAAACTGGTACACTAAGGGACTAGGGCAGTAAGGTAGGTAGACAGTTCGGGGCAGGAAGTTAAGGGGCCACCGATGGCTCGCGGACTTGCAGGGTCATCCCTACCTAACGTTGTATGATGTATTGTATCTGTTATTTTGTTACTTAACCAGGTTCGACCTAGAGTACTTTATTAGTATCGTGATTATTCTTATGATCAAAAATATTGGATGATTGACAACAGGTGTCATGTTTGTCTACTCCGTACTATCACTACTATTTATAAAAGATCAGCTATGCCGGGATCTTTGCTCTTCGTTCCCAAGACATTTTTACTTTTAATACTTCGCAGGGCCTACCCTACCTAACCCTTTAAACCGAGGAAAAATAATCCGTGGACCCAGAACAATAAGCTAAAACGCTGCTGCTGGACCGCTGGTGAGCTAGATCATATTTCTTGGTTTCTTTTCTCTCCTGTTTCCTTTCCACAAGGATGCAGGATATGCCAAGAGGATAGGTACTTCAGTTATATTCTCCTTCATTCTTCTACGCAACGCTTTCTCTATCTGAGAATGCCAACTTTCGTTTGAATAGTAGACACGTGACTCCAGTCCAGCCAGCTCTTAAATCATCATCCAGTCTGGCCTCATAGTCACGCCCATGGGTCATGGCCCACAGAACGAGATCCATCGGCGTCATTTGAAAGACCGATGTGGGGGGGGACCTCTAACCGATTTAGGCAACCCTTGAGAGCCGGGTATTTCATTTGGAGGAATATCCGTACCAAGACTAGAATGTAGACTAGGTACGGAGTACGATGTTTAAGGCTCAGAAGACTACCCAGGGTAGAGGCAAGATTCTACCTGTCTTCTCGATTCCGATCCTGCGAAGTTGCGACAATGAGCCCGCGGGAGCGGACAAGCTCCATGCGTCAGCCATAATCGCATCTTTCAGAGTACCATGATTCAGATTGTCGGATCCCTTAGTTCTTAATTGTCAGTGTTATTATTATTATTATTATTATTATTAT